>JACMIF010004170.1:0-12823 GCA_014805445.1 Diplogasteroides magnus | reverse complement strand
GTCCCTCAGTGAAGCCTGGTTCTTGCTGTAGAAAATCCCAAACATAGCATATTTGGTCAATTTCGAGACTTCAGACGCTTGTTTCTCGTTCTACAGCGCTCTTCAGCAAAAATTGAAACATGCTATAATCATCTCTTTCGAAGGCCTATCGCTTGCGAACGTCTCGTCTCGAAAGCTCATGTTGAGTCCGTGCACTTCCCTGGTTAGTAGTGCTGCTGTTGCAGCTTACTGTACAAAGGGAATAGTACACCACCCCCCCGCCCCAGTTGTCTATTGTCATTTCATATGCATGCCACTCCTTCTTTTTTTCTGCATTTGATTTTATTTCTTGACCGGCAAGATTTTTGGAAACATCGAGGCACAACAGAATCAGTAAATGATAACAACGAACGCGTGAACTGCAGTTCCCAACAATATACATCTAGATGAACGATAGTAAATCTTGCCATACTTATTAGTAAATAAATTGTAAAACCAAAAGATTGTTTCACGCCTTTACTGCAGTAACCTCGGCAGTAGTAATCGTCTCCATCTTGCAGAACGTATCAAGATCGTAGATGACTCTAACAATGAGGGAACAACTTGGACACGTCGCAACGTCTTCTCCACTCTCCAACATCTCGCTGAAAATAGATCAATGAATGTATTCAATTATAGTTACATCTAGAAGTCGGGTGTATTGAATACTCGCAACACGTAAAATCGAAAATGACAAATCCAAAATACACAAAACGAGAGTTACTAACACTAACAGTAAATTACTATACCCTATTATACGTTGTATTTCTTCTTCAATTGTAGTGGATAAGCAAAATCAGAACCAGGATAGTCTTGATAAAAAGCCATTTGAAATATCAAACCTGGCAATTTCGAAGCGATCTCCGCATGGACAAGGATAATGGTAGACTTGCTTGTCCTCGTCGAACTCAAAGTCCTCGATTTCCACTTCGTCGTGGAAAACCGACATTTTGTACCCAAACCACTTAATAACGTGTATTAGGATAAAGAACAACAACATCACACCGATAAACATACAAAATATTGCGAGAAACGAGCAAATATGACGAAAATGCAAATTATTGTGTACCACATGATTTGCGAAAATACGGTAATCTAGTGTGCTTCACGAAACGTCGTCACATTTATGGTGTGGGTTTTTGCGTTTTTAAATTTAATTAAATTGAATTCACTATTGTGTATTTATGCTGTTCAATTTGCTGATTTGGCGGCTTTCATCATTTGTGTACTCCTGGTGCGGTTCCATGTATATAGGTCGTGATTACAGATGGCTGAATTCGATGAAGATTCAAGCGCCCCAAACACGAGGAGTACATTTATGAGACAGCCTCTGTTAGATAATAGTTCTCCACAGCCACTACACAAGCAGCTCATCGAGGTTCTCGATATATGGCATGCTGCGAGCAGTTCCTCCAACTACAATTCCCAGCAGCATTTGGAAGAGTGAGTCTAGTTCACAACTTCAGTGAATTTAATGATGTATTTCATTACAGGATAGCTGTCCTACTTGAGAAGGCAACAGGAGACTTCCTCAAGCTCAATCCAGATCCTCTAGATGATAGGTCGGTCTTTGATTGTCTCTTGATATTATGGAAGTCTTACAGACATCCCTCTCGTACTCATCCAACTGCAGCATACGGTTCCATGCTCAAGTTGATCGTACGAAGAGATCAATTCCTGCACATTGTATGTTTCCCCATGTAACTATTAGTTGTGTTGGCATGATTGTCCCAGTAGTCAGTACATTGGTCTTCTATTCAGTTGGTCAATGATTATCTACTTGGCCGTGATGTTACTGTAGCTGAACTGGCAGCCCGTATCCTTCTCTCCTCTTTGCCCGGTCTCGATTGTGCCACTATTTTCTCCGTAAGATTTGAATTTGTGTTTGCTGTTGTGAATTTATCTAAGGAGCCCGATGAACTAGTGCCTACACTCTATAGTTTTGCCACCAATGGAGATTCTCTCCTTCTGAAGGCATACTCAATGGGATTATTGGCTTCTGCAATGGAAGTACAGGATAATGCAGGCAAATACAGGTAATCAATCTGTTAGGAGTATTATGAGATGCATTGTCCATGTCAGAAGTCAAAATGTGAACCTCATCCCGATAGCATTGGAACGTCTGAAACAATTGAAGGAAGAGATGGAGAGTGAAAGAAGAAGAGGACAAGGAGGAGAAGAAGAACACGAATTGTCCAATTCTGTAGGAAAGACGAGAGAAAGTAATATGAGATATGAATGTTGAGAGTGATGGTGGAATGGCCAATGGAGATGGGATTGATGTCAATGGGGAGCGACCACCTTCAACTTCTTCCCCTGCACCGGTATATATATATATATATATATATAAGACATTGATTTATAAGATTTAGAAAAATATTTCACTGGAATTTGCGACATTTGTCACAAATTGCAGTGACATATTTTTCTAAATCATATAAATCAATGTTTTATATGGATTCACTCTCACCTCGTTCCAAACTTACAGGGATCCCCTGAAATGGATACAGTATCCGAAGAAGTTCCTGAGACGGGAATGAGATTGAGAAAGAGAACAATGGAGTTCAAGGAAGAGAAACCAAGTCCTCCAAGGAAGAAACACAAGACAAGGAGTAAAGTTAGTGATTGTTTCTATTATGGAAAGTAGATTCTTTTATTGATTAGGAAGTTGTTCGTCCTTTTTCCCCTCCTCGTTCAACTTCTCCTTCGTGTAGTAATTCTCAATGGAATCTCATCAAACCTGTACTCATCGGAACTCATAAGGTAAACATTCTATTTGTTTCTTTACAGTATTTCGAACAATTTGTTAATTCAGATCTTTCCTCTCAGTATAAGAATGCACCAGAGACTCCTCATTCAGTTTCTGGCTTCTATTGGAGAATATCAAGATGTATGTCATCTTTCATGTGACATTAAATCAAATTGATCTTGATTCAGTTGTTAGCTCATGTATACGAAGGGAATGCAATGTCTTTGTTATTTGATTATATTTCACTCGATTTTACTGGGGATATCAGATTGACATTCGATGCTCTAAAGGTATTCATGTCTTTCACAGATTACTGTAGTCACCTCACTTACAGTATCTCTGTTCTCTTCTCGTCCATCGTAAGTTTGCCCTTGAGTTTGTTGCCAAAGACGGAGTGCAAGCACTGCTGAAGGTGGGTATAAGGTAGTATTGGATAGTAACCTTGAAATAGGTCCCATCAACATCTCTGGCTGCAGTAGGAGTGGTCACTTGTCTCTATTACCTTTCATATGGAGAAGATATAATGGAGAAGGTGTGTCAATTGGATGAGAACACAATGGATCAATTGGTTGAGTCAGTCTATATTATATCCCTTATCCTCTTATCTTGATATACAGATATGCCCTATGGGTAATGGAACATTCACATGAATCAGGAATGGCAGCAGGTGCCATGTTCTTCTCATATGCACTCCCATTTAGGTTATTATTCCATTACACTTACAGTACTCAATTCATTCATGTTCAGGGCAATTCTCGATCGTTTCGATAGTCGAGATGGACTACGCAAGGTGTACAATTATGTGAGTTGGTTAAACATGATCGTATCATCTTGTTGTAAGTATAAATTATACTGTATAATGATATGCTTGAGATGTCAACCCTGACACTTCTACAAGAACCTCCACCGGATTCAGACTTGACAGAAGAACAAATGCAGACAAGTTGTCAGACAATCAGGAATGCATGTGGTGCATTGAAAAGGTCAGATACTCGAAATTATTTTATGGAATTAAAGTTTTTTAATTCATTGCACAACCAATTTGAAATGATGAGTAATTGCAGTTATGCAGTCTCCCATGTATATATGCGCATGGAACAATTCCGTCGTTCACTGACTGCCTCTGCATCCAAATCTCTCCCTTCTTCAATTATCTCTTCACTTAGACTGCCTCCTGTCATGCAAACTGCCCTACCACACTCGAAAGTACTGTATCCATCATATTCCCTTGAGAATACTGTAATTGCAGCCGATGATTCTGGATGAGGAGAATCTTCAGCAGGCAGTGTCCACATTGGCCACAATCCATAGAACAGCGAGTATGCCATGGAAGGTACAGTACTCTCATATTTGAAAGAAGTTGCATTTGTCATTCAGGCAATGGAAGAATTACACCGACTGGGCTTAATGCGACTGCTTCTCACGACACTTCCCAAGGTTAGCAAATGGAACATGCAAAATTCAACGAGGTATTGATTGATGTGTGAGGAGGATACTGTAATTCTGATTGAGAACTGAAATGGTACGCAATTCGGTACAAGTTGTATGGATGGCATCGACTATTCCCCGTGTACAGTCGTATCTATGTGAGCCGGTCGGAGAACATTGTGCCAGAACTGGATTTGAGTAAGTGTTATATTGATTGATGGTATACAGTAATGTTGCTATTCAGTATTCTTCTATCATTAGCAGAGGGAGAAGGTATTGCAGAAGCAGAAGTACAGATTGCAGCACTCAATGCATGTATAACTTGTATATGTCCACCATTGGATGCAGAGAAGAAGGTACAATTGAACATTAGAGTATCATTGTGAGAGGAGATGTTGTGTTGAGAGATTACAATTGGATAAGACTCGTCAACGTCCCTCTCCTAGTCAGGAATTGTTGGAGAAAGTATGGTTATCAGTAAGGAGAAGCAATGCAATCATGGTCAGTCTATCAATTGGATACAATCTACTCTCTACTGTATCAGGTACTCAATAATCTGATGCGCACACGAAAACAAATCACGGAGGCTGATCAGATCAGGGCACTTACATGTAGAGTTTTGACTGGATTGGCGAGAGATCCTGAGGTGGGAGATAGTCATTCTATATGAAAGTGGACAAAATCAATTAATCTAATTCGCATTACATCAGTTGTATTGAAAATATCATTTTTGTAGGTCAAGCAGATTCTCATAAAGTTGCCACTCATTTCTAATAACGAATTGCAAGGTATTCCATTTTGCAATGCTGTTACCCTATTACTCGATGCCCTTTAGATCTTATGAAAGAACCCGTTTGCGCAGAAAAGAAGTCCGAACACGCAAGATTCTGCCAGGTGTCATTATTATCTCTATTTTGTCATTTGCATGTTACAGGAAGCGAAATGTCTCATTGCAATAGTAACAGACAAGAGTCTAAAGGATGTAAAGAGGGATCTCACTCAGGTATGTATTCCCTAATCTATTGTGAAATGAGGAACATTCACAGGAGAAACTGTGGAAGTCCCACATCGTCTCTTCTACAAAGATTTCATACAGTGAGAGGGAATTGCTGCAACTTATCCATTCACATCTACTCAATAAGGTTTTATTCTTGTTCAAATATAATATTTCAATTAAATGTTTCCACTGTTATTAACTGAAATATGTGTTTGCATTTAAGGGATTGAACTCAACAGCTGCATCTCTTGCATCAGAGGCTGATCTGACTAGTCATTCACCTACTCCTCCACCCACACTCAATGGAACTCCATTAAAAACAACCAAGAACATTGGATCATTTGTTAGTCCCTCCTCTTCTTGTTACAAGAATTTGATGTTTATTCATTTCAGCCAAGTCGTAACATCATAAGAGACATTCGTCCATCTTCATCTCTGAGCAAGGAACCTCCTGGTCAACCAATGGCATACCTTAGACAGAATATGACTACTCCCGTCTCAAATATGAGAAAGCCAAAGAGTGAGCATGGCATAGTATGAATTGTTATTCTTTCTATCAAGTGTCAACAACTCCTTTCCCTCGTCGTTTGACTCTTCGCCCAACTCCTTCAAAGAGTTCAAGAGAAGAAAGGAAATCGATCAGAGGAGGAGGAGGGACGACAATGGAATTGAAAGATATTGTCGCTGAATATCTAAGGTACGGTGGTAGAGTCAATCCCAAAGAGCATTCCATCTCATTCACGGGGATGACAGAGTGGATGAGAGTGCTGAAAGACTAAATGAATACACTTTGGGATTCACTCTACAAAGGCTATACGGTAGCTTTGACTAGTATCCAGTAAAGTATTGTAAGATGATAATATCATTGAAGAGTGCAACATTCAAATTGTGCCAATCCGGTCTCTACATGTCCTCCCTTTTCACTCTTCCATCCCCATAGATGTCCTGATCCCACTCAAGTGAGATGACAACTCTTACTTTCTTTATTAACGTTACTCATGTAGACTCGTAGTCTTCCTCTTAACGTATCTGAACGTTGGGCCTCAAGACCTACGTTTTCTCCGAGATTACGGTAATTAATTACAACAATACTATTGATATAGAGAGATATAGTGATCGTGTGACTCGAATGGACGAAAGATTTGTCTTCTCTCGTTATCGACAGTACAAAACATACTCTGATCTGGATGAGATGTACACAACTTGTGCATTTTCGGTGAGTGTTTAGAATAGAAAGTGAGAAGAGGGAATAAGGAGTACTGTATTGTCAGATCGATGATGAACATCTCATTGTTGGAATGTTCACAGGAGAAATTCATTGGTTGAATGTCGAGACTGGGGCTGATGAGGTAAGTGTAATACTTAACAATTGATTATCTTATTGGAAGAGCCTATAAATATCTTGCTGTCGAATTTTATGCAGTTGAAAATGACATATTATTGAGACTCAAAAATGCAGTTAATGAATAAGACACAATAAATTAGATTGTAAAGAACGTAAATATTTGAGTTTCTTTTCAGGCAACTATGCAATGTCATCACTCTTACGTATCTGCCATCAAACCAAGCAATGTGAGTTGTCTCGTGAATAAAGAGTTGAGTTTGGTTGTTGAGGATGGTTCAATGCTCTTGACTTCTGGAACATATATGCCTCCATTATCCACTTTATGGAGATTGGGAGACACTCATGAGCATCTCATGGATTTCCCTGAAGAAATTGTATCCTTTCACTCTTCGTTTTCAAGAATGTTGTCATATTCAGGACGTTGCATTCAGCAATAGAGTACAAGATCGGGTTGTGGGAACAAGAACTGACGCAGCTACAGTAGGACAATCAATCACTCTTCCTGACAAGATCCCGTGGTTCAGATATACGACCTAGAGACAGGAAGGGCTACACAGAAGTTCGTGAACAAGTACTACTATCAGAAGCAGTACTATCAATTTGCATCGGTGGGAGATTATGGTTGAATATCCTTTTGATTGGTTGTGTTGAGGCATCATTCTCTCCATGTGATACTCTCATTCTACATGACAATTGTCTTTATGACACAAGAGTGGCTGATGTACCCATTCATTCATTCGATAGACTCAATCAAGTATCAATCATTCCATTCTATCACTAGATATGTCCCTTTTGAGTTGAATGGTGGAGTCTTCCATCCACTAGGAAATGAGATCATCATGAACTCTGAAGTGGTATGTCTTGCTCAATTATTCCAATCATGCCTAGTTATTCAGTGGGACATTCGCAAGTTCGGTCTTGTACATTCAGTTCCTCTTCTCGATCAATGCAGACCCATCTTCAATTCAACCGGTTAATATTTCCTTCTATCCGATTACTGTATCTTTTCCCTTCAGGAAACATCATGGTGACTGCACAACGAGCTGCCTCAGATCCATACAAAATGGTTCAGTTCTCGAGTACACTGAGAACGTTTTCATCAATCGATTACACAGTCAGTATCATATTCTTGTCAACCCAATTGTCTTCTCTCCCTTTTCAGGTAATAGCAACAGTTGACACCCGAAAACCAATGATGGATTTCTGTTTGGACCATAATGATTCTCAAGTGGCAGTAGTAGAAGTAGTAAGGTCAGGCTATTCTTTACTTTTCTACTTTGCAACATACTATCAACATGATATGGGATCTTAAAGAAGTCGTCCGGGAAAAATTCTGTATTTGCAATTCTAATAAGAGCGTAGCGTGATCATGATCATGTTAACCCCGTTATGGTTAATGTCATAGGCGAATAAATTAATATATGCGACGTGACTGGAGAGAAGATTACTTTTTGTCTAGAATGCATAGATTCTAGACAAAAAGTTCCATCGCTATTGTGAAGTCACAAGCAATTCGTGGCCCATATAGCTTTCAAAACTCATTTTACGTCTTCTTTAACATTGAGTATTGATTTAGATCATTCGCTCAAAATGATTTCGTCCCGCGAAGTGATGAAACATTGTGCAGGACTTATGAGGTGAAGAGTTGAGGAATGACGAATTAGACAGTATCCATTTGAGATTGGCAAAGTGAGGGCTCCTGAGGATGGAATGGATGAAGAAGAAGGAGACAATGATGAAGTTAGGATGATTGATATGGTTAATGGTAATGAAATACGTTGAGAATGGAAATGATGACGAATCAACGGATGATTCCGATTCTGACAGTGATGATGATTCCGATTCATCGACTCTTGATGGAAGAAGAATCGATGAAGTGGTCAGAATGTCCTGTTCATTACATCAATTGTATGTAAACATCAGATGAGTGACTTTGAACGAGGAGAAGAAGACGAGGACGATGAAGATGAAGATGAAGAAGAAGGGGAGGAGGAAGAGGATATTGATGCTGGTACTCTATCATTGATTGGACAATAACTAGTCATTGTGCCACAGGTTCAGACTCTTCTGGATGGCATACTGACAATGGAGAAGAAGAAGTAGAGAGGATTGAGGGAGGAGAAAATGAGGAAGTGGATGGGGCTGAAGGAGGAGAAGAAGGAGATGAAGAGGATGACGATGAAGAAATGAGTGATCTCTATTTGGATGATGGATCTGGTGAGAGAATACGATATCATTGATTGATTCATTGTTGATTGTAGATGGAGAATCGGATGGAGATGATCCGGTGTACAATCCAGATGTGGATGATAGACAGGGAACATCTTCTATTGTACTCAATCCCCATTTGAGAAGAAGACGAAGGGGAGAGGGAGGTGGACAAGGAGGACAATGAACACATTACGGTATGTGTCATTCCCCTTGTCAGTCATAGTCACACAGTTAGAAGTAGAGTCCGTTTGTCAAATTTCTATTGTCAAGTTATTGTGCTATTTTCCTAAGCAGGCATTTGCAGTATTTTCACTCTTTCCAATTGATTTTCAGATCAACAGTACATTCTAGGAAATATTTCGCTTACGATTACTTGTCCATTTGTTTTATCCTGCCGGTGACGTATGACAACGTATGAAATCTGTAGAATACGTCCCAACTCTAATAACCTTGAATATTCGATTTTAGTCTTTGATAGTTATTAAGGAAGTATCGATAGTTTCCTAGTTTCTGTTTGCGTTTCACGTTGCTCAATTGTTCGTTTGTTTGTCGTTGTCTGAACATTTGTTGCGATTTGACTCTTCATTTGAATACAATGTTACATGTACAAGGATGTGTATTAACACGCACAACTGTAACTGTCCCTCTCCCGAATGTGCGAATCAGACAGAAATTATGCAAATGTGCAGAAAAGTAGTAATGATAGTAATCTGAATGTCTCTGTGGCTCTAAAATGGACAATCACAGTCTGAAATGTCTTAGCAGCATTGAACAGCGGAAAGCGCTTAGGGTCTATTCGATGTATTAGTATCAAGTGATCATGGTACTACAGAAATATGCCCGAACAGGGAGTAATAAATACAAACGAGGAAGACCTCTATAGTGTGAAGTCATAAGAGACGAGGTTCACGGTAATCCCAGAGAACTCATATGATCAGACAGAGGAAGTGGAACCGAGGTGACATTTAGCACCATCAAACACCTGAAACAGATAGTGTATGGTAGGATTGGAGTGAATGATACAGTACCTGCATAAGAGAGAAAGCATCTGCTGTCAATTCACACATTTGTTGATCTCCCCATGTTGTTGTTGGCAGATTTTGTAGCAGAATCATAATACCCTAAAAGAGCGTAAAAGATTAAATACAGTTAAAGGCGCTACCTGGAAATCTTTTTCACACTGAATTTGTCTAGAGAATGTACGAAGGAAGGCAGTACATACGTAGTCATGGAAGTGTGCAAATCCATTGATCTGATTAGAATAGTCAATGAGACAACTACAGTATCCATTCACTCACTTCACTCAGATACGTGTCCCAGAGTCGAATTGTTGCCCTGAGGGGCATTTCTCTCATGAGTAGATTGTTCATCCATCGAAATGCAAATTGAAGATATTCTACGGAATGAGCGCGTAGATGAGAATGAAGGGTGGCTGAATGGAACAAAAGACACAATGGGATACACTAAGAAGAGACTAACGGTCAACTCTCCTAACGAGTGATGAAAGATGGAGGACCTTCCTCTGAATTCCTGGTTGGGCGAATGTGTAATTGTCAAGGACTGAGTCGAGAAGGGCAGAGACACACCTTCAATTGTCATCACTTAGCTAATATTAATATTACAGTAATCAACAAAGATCAAACATCGAGACAACAGACTAACCAGAATGAATCGGCTTCCACTAATTGAAGTGTATTCAGTTCCAGTTGACTAACATCGAAAGATCCAACCTGACATAATACTCAATGACAATTAAGGTCACAGTAGTACCTCTACGTGTTGTGGAACGAATTCAGATAGGAAAACGACAAAGAATGGAGTCACGAGATCATTTATACCCTGCAATCAATCATGTAAGAATTCATTCAATGACTTCTGTTAAAGAACACATGGGATGAGATCACACCTGTACATATCCTGAAGCAGGATGACGAATTGCCCAAATGTAGAGAATACGTTCGAAGATCTAAACGTATCTCGTGTAATGCGGTAGCTGGTATAGTGTCACTTTTCGCACTTATTAATTGTAAAAAAAAGAATGAATAGTTGAATAACTGACTTCTTGTACAAGTTTCTGTTGAAAGAGTGAAATGAGAGGACACATCCTGGGTATATCAATGTGAATCTACAATGAAATGTTTCCCATTCCATATTCCTTTGTTCTCTTCTCACTTGTCTGAATGTCTCTGCATGTCCATCATCGAATCGAGTATGAAAGTACTGTTCCACATAGTGCCAGTACTCGTCTCGTTTCATCTAAGATCATCAATTCAAAAGGGAATATGGAATACTAAGACAATCCCAACCTGCAGAGTGGATTCCCTTCTTTCCTTCTTTGTAGGCATGTAACCAGAAAGAATTCGCCAGGCCTGCAAACAAGAATCACTTCCATCGCAGAAGGATATTGAGTATCGACTAGAAAGACAGTAAGGAAAGATACTTGTGGTCTGAGTCGATGGGCAATTCCAAGCCAACAATCCTCACGTAGTTTAGCCATATCAACCTGTAATGCAACATTGAATAACGACTGCCAGTCAGATTAGAGACTCTTAACGACTTACTTCACTGTCTCCACTCACAGATAATGCTCTTCCAAGTCGATCAAATCTGGCTGCATCACGATCACCTCAAATATCGACCAATCACAGCATCAAGGCACATTTTCATATATCTTATGTGTATCAAGATCAATGCTAATATAAGAAATGAAGTAAATTAACCTTGTGTTCCTTTTCCAGTAGTACTCCTTGAACTTTCCTCAGTTGAAGTATCCACAAGTCGAGGATAGAGTGAATGAGGTTGATCAGTTGAACCACTCTTCGTTGTTGGAAGGGGCTCTAAAATGTCTCTTCTCAATCATCAGTTCATCTATCAATGTACCTTTCTGAATGGCCAGTCTCTGCATGGCCTGTATCCGACTGTTCTTTGCAGGAATTACTCCAACCTCAATGACAACAATTCATTTGATCAATGACACTTATTCTCACAGGTGGCATGATTTCCTCTTCATCTCTTCGTGATGCAGCATGTGCAGCAAGAACCTAAGAATAGTCATTTACTACTTCCATCATTCATTGTACCTTTGCTGCAGAGGAAGTGGCTAGATCATCGTCCAATCGAACGGATGAGTTCCACGCATCTGAGACACTGCAAAGCAATACATAATGCAACAATTAAATGAACAAATTCATTACGAGATAACATTTCCTACGGGGTAAACCTCTAGCCTAATACAACTGACGCAGTCAACAACTCTACTCGAACCTATTCTCATAATCTTGGAACTTGGTGTGTTTTGAATCCGTGGAGGTTCTTGATGGACTTCCATGAGAAGTCGAATGAAGAGGAGGATACTGTGCACCGTACACAGGCTTCACTCTGAAGAACATAGACATAGTGCAACTTGTCAATGGACACTTCTCAACAAACACTTGGGGAACAGACACTTCCCGTTATCAAAAACTGACCCTCCAGGCGTAGCTCCTCCAGATGTCCAGTTTTTGCTCATCTTCTATCCAAAACGAGGAAGAACATATCCAGTTTAAACGTCCAGCATGACTAGAATGAAACTAATGTGATGAAAAAGGGGGAGAACGGCAATAGAACATTGGCACGCATGATGAGGAAAGCATGAAGCCATCATAGACGAAAGAACAAGATTATAAAGACTTTTAAAGTTTTAAAAATCATTTACTAATTTTGTAAAAAAAATTATGAAGTAAAATGCTCAAGCAAGAGCACACGGCTTCGTGGAAAAGACGACACCGTGGACAGCGCAGTCCGTCATCAAAGCACATAAGAGCGGACTAGTAAATGAACACTGTGTGTCTACGGAGAGCAAGCAGCATTGGGGGAGGCAAATTGACTATAAATGAGAAGACATTGTCAATGCACTGCATAGTGAATAAATTATTTATAGAAGAAATACGATTAATAAATTATGTAAGATAAATAGCATCACAGCGTGCCGAAAAGTGGAACATTCGACTATTGCAGCGCATCAAAATCGCGCACATTCGTGAAACCGCGACGCGTCCACTGTGCCTTCAACGGGACGCGTCGCGGTTTCACGAAT
>JACMIF010004169.1:0-10996 GCA_014805445.1 Diplogasteroides magnus | reverse complement strand
CACGGAGGGATGGCGCCTTGGTTGGGCAGGGGCGGGGGTCGAACCCGGGCTGTCAGAATGATGTGTGGCGCCCTAACCACTGAGCCACCTCGCCCCCTAAATAATATGTATCAATCAATTTTCAGTAAAATTCTGCGACAGCCAAATGGCATGATTACGAGTGCAAAGAGTTTAATGGACGTGACTGCCACTCAACGACTCTCATTCGATCGCATAAAATCCGAAGAAGACCTCACCATTCTATGCCAAAACGAGGTTAGTTACCGTTTTTAGATAGTGCGCAGTCCAATTCCCAAGCGAAAGGGGATACCCTGACACCCCCAGCCGTTTTTCTTGTTTTAGAGCGATCAGATAAAAAAACATTCAAATTTATTTATCACAACTAAAATCATTCAGGAATATAAAATGGCGCGATTCGTCTTGGCACAATGGTCGCCGCGCTTGGAACTCCGTATGAAATTATTGGATCAAAACCTTCCTCCCTTGATCGCACACGTCAGTTTTGCTACCGTCTGAAATGCAATTTGTCTGAATATTTTATGCTTCATTCAAAACGCTGTCTCTATATCTATAATAATATCTCATTATTTTATGAAATTCATAAATGTATAGAATTTAAGTACTTTAGGGCCTGCCCACGGAATACATGGAACTCTTCTCGGTCTTCACTCACTCATCATGCACACTTAATGCACATTCCAAAAATGACAAAAGGCTGCTGCTCCTCGCAGTGGTGCTCTATGCAGATAAGGTATGCTTGAATATTGTACAGTCGACAATCCCCAAGCGGTCGGGGACATTGTCCAGCGTTTTAACTGATGAAAAGTAAAGTAAAATAGTTTTTGCAGGGATTATTTTTCGTAATTTAATTGTTCGTTATATTCAATGCGTCGAGAAAATTTCAAGTTCATGTGATGCTTTTGCTTGATGAAAAATATGCATATTCCACCCAAGGCAATTAAACTACTTTCCCCCGCAACCCCCCCCCCCCCAGCGACGCGGGATCCCGGGGAATCCCCTGACATCCCTTTGCATTTTTCTAGCTGGAAACGAACGATGGTCTAGCGTTTTAGTATTGATTATTTAAGTATGTGAATATCGCGCGATTGGCCTGGATAGTGCAAACAAAAGTATTTTGCGGTCGTGAAAATCCTAATTTTCAATTAGAAAACCAAATGAGCCGTTCCTGGAGTGTTGAATATATCAAGCGATACGAAATTGAATAATGAATTTCGTCATGCATTAATAAGGTTCCGGTATATGACATTAGAAAACTGTTCGTCTGTCTTTAACCAATGCGATATTATTATTTAGATACGGATGATGTGTGAAGATTGCCTCTGCAATGTAACCATTCAACGTTCCAGGTAAGAAGGGAAAGGAATGGAAGGTCGATTGCGAGGTTTTTAGTGCATTTGTCACGTCTCTACGCTCACCGGTGCTGTTGCCTATAAAATGCTGAGAGAATCGCACCGCGGAGAGTAGAGAAATGACTAGTGCACTAAGTGCCTCGCAAGCGACATCCTATAATAGAAAGGAACCAAACGCGTTTATGATAATTGTTCAAGTGTAAAATTACAGAGGCGACCCTTTAGCCTGCTTGAATGGTCTCAAAGATTGTGGTTTGTATAATCTGAGACTCCTGGCCCATGTGAGTTTTACTCCATCTTTTGCATAATTCCATAAAAAATATTGTTTTCTAATTTAAACATTTATTCATACCAACCATGTAATGTTAAAGGTGATTCTTTCTACAATGAAAAATTCTGAATGTATGAAGGAGCACATCATAAAGAGCGATATCTTCTACACAGTGAAGTGTTGGGTTAAGCGGAAATGTAATGAACGGTTCGTAAATACGTATAATAGATGCAAAAATGTATAATAAATGTTTTTTTATATATTACATTTCACCGAGTGTCGTTTAATAATTGTTCTCAAGCTAACCGCAAGTATCTAGATTCGATTTTTAATATGAGAACTCTTTTTTATAGTGTGCAATAGCATTAGGGTTCTCTTATCGAGACGTTGTTATCAGCCGATTACCTCATAGCCGTATAACTTCATTCCCATCGCACAGCGTGCCGAAAAGTGGAACATCCGACTGTTGCAGCGCATCAATATCGCGCACATTCGTGAAACCGCAACGCGTCCCGTTGAAGGCACAGTGGGACGCGTCGCGGTTTCACGAATGTGCGCGATATTGATGCGCTGCAACAGTCGGATGTTCCACTTTTCAGCACGCTGTGCGATCGCATGCGTTGAAATGCACCCATCAAAGTGCAGTTTGTGGAGGCAAAGTGAATGTGTCTTTTATCAGTCAAAATTGAAAGTCAGCACAAATCTGGTGAAGTCGGTACAGTCATTTATCCGACTAAACAAGTACAACACAATTGAAGAGTCGAATGCATTAAAATGGGAAAATCGAAGATTTCGGAGTACATTACGGGAATGCTAAGGGCGATTGAACACCAAAATGGCGAGAACATTGATCGTAAGTAAGCAAATTAATGAACTATAGAAGAGGAATGGATCCAAGCCCATTTGCGATAGTTGATAGGGCAAAACACTCGATTTGTGCGTAATCTGCATTGGGAGTCGTCTATGATGAGCCTTGGCGAATCCCACTCTCGATTGTCCGAAATCATGGACCGTTCAGTACGTGCGAAGGAATGGATCTCCCAAAATACAGAGCGGCGATCCTTCGACCATCAGGGCGCACTGATTGTTACCGTAGTCGAGCTGCAAAGAAATAATTATCGATTTTATCGATCTGTTACGTTACTTACGTCGATTATATATTGCGTCGGAGGCACCGGGTAGTCCTTTCCTCCGATCACCACGCTTATATCGGGATATGTTCGATCACAGGGCACTGTACACTACAAAAACATACTGGGGTAAGATTCCACTACACAGCTGACATAACCAGGTCCAGGTGAAACACCTCAATAGCCGAAACACTACATCTTAAAATATAACATTGGTATTTTAAATGCACTTTCGTGCTTGGCAATTTGCTGAAAAACTTACGTAATGGAAATCCATTTTCAGAGTCACACTTTGCTCCAGTAAGTCTGAGAATCTCGTTGTACAGATCCCACGAGACCGATATGGTCTGTGCTCCAGTGTCCAGTAAAGCCGCAGAGCCAAACTTATCCGAGACGGAGCCGAATTTGCCACTACATTTTACGTATTTTTTGTAAACAAAATTTAAGTTAAAAAATTGTAGAATATATATCTTTGCAGATTGCCTGCTTTGCGAATTAAGTTTCAAGGCCACTGCATATTTGAAGATATATCGTATGTGAAACATAGCCCATAAAGTAGTCAAGCTGCCAACTATAGTATAATATTGCCCTACCCGTCCACGTTGATCATCCACCAGGACGGTTCTGAGTCTTGTGTAATTTGAGGAGCATAGTGAATGTCGGCATCGCAGTTCTCCTTGTCCAACCCTCCGTATGTGATCAGTCCACCAACCACGCCCTGAGATGACTTCACGTGCCCGAAATGCCTAATTATGTCATCATACGCAACGATCAGGAAGGATTTGCGTATGCGCAAAGATAATAATTTATTCGTTCATGCGGCGGAAAGCACCTCACAGATCCCTCCGGACACTTTCTTTAGATGTAATCAAATGCTAGTTGCTAGGATTGGCAGTTAGTGTACGCAATCGGTTATGCTTCACTGACTCTATAAATATAAGTTATATAGCATCCGTGAAATATAACTGATTTCGTACACTAACTGCCAACCCTACTAGTTACCATTACCTATTCAGCCAGACAGTGAAGACAGGCTCGTCCAGCTATTTTAGGAGGTTGATCATGGGTGGAGTGGTGTTAGTGAAAGCAATAGAAGGCCACGCGTGACCGAGAACAACTTAACAGAACGTCTGCGTCAAACAAGAGTGAATGTGGGAGAGGAACATTAATATATATATATATATATATATATATATATATTTAAACCGTTACTGTGAACTTGAAACTTGTGAGTCAATACTATTGACAGTCCTCTTGTGCAAACGCTTTATCAACTTCGTAAGGTAAAATATTTAGCTAATTTGCTTCATTCGGCACTATGAATTACTAAATATGAATTAGTACCATCATAATGCTCCAATACTATGTGTCCACTCAGATTGTTGGCCAGACCGAAGCCTTGCGAATCGATCTTAAAAAAATATTCCCATTTCGCGGTCAAGTCGCAACCTTCGCTGTCGGTAAACCGAATGAGTCATTAGATCTGCAAAGGTTCAAACAAATACTTTTCAGCTGCCCAATACCATAAAATATTAAAATGGGAAACCAGCCCTGCCTTCATTCCTCCAATACTCAACACGTCATATCCAACTCCCCCACAGACGCTTCCTCCATCATAGTCGATCTCGAATGTCCCGCTCGTATTCTTGAAGGTTGTCGACTCACTAAAAGCTTGTCTAATCGTCCTGCCGCCTCTTTTTTATCTTTAACCTCGAGCGTTTATCAAAGCTGACTTTGAACTAGACATCATGCAAATAACTATGTTCCTAGAACAAAATGTCAAGTTTTGATTATTACGTCTATAGTTTTTGAGTCATTTCATGTGCCGTGCGTTTCCTTCAGTGTGTGTCTTGTAATTCATGGAGGTGAAAAGTACAGCGTAAGTAAACATTTACGTCGTTTTGAACGTGTTCCTCTTGTATTCCTTCCCCCGACAGGCTTCAGTCTTACAAGCATCATCTATCAGCCACAGGTCCACTGATCCGGTGTCGATCAATACGATGAAGTTCTGCGCTAAATATAGGATTTTTTTATTGAAATCGATAAAGACATAACGGTACATAATCCAAAAGGTTGCCGAATCAATAGTAAATATTCTAAAGATGGATTTCTCTTTCGTCTTATCCCGTAGGAGTGGTCGTGTATCACAGGTCTCACTGGATATGGCCAATGAGATATCACTTACCTCCATTTTTTTGAAACCTTGATATGCATTCTCAGCAAACTGGCATTTAAAACCACAGGCTGAACCCTATAGAGGATTCATGGACCGAAATAAAGTAATAAAATACTCACGAGGTGTTCCCATGCTGATGTTTCCGTGGTAGTACTCGTCGAATTGCGTAATAGCCTTCCACGTTCCTCTCTTGGTGAAGCGCGACTCTTCTTTCAGCCAATTCTTTTGCTTCGCGGGGTTGCCTTTCGCTCTGAACACCCAGCTTAATAGAGAGAAAAAACGTTTTCCACTAAGTTCGGACCCCTAAGGCAACATTTAATTCCTTTTTGTATTGGGCTCCGTTCGTGCCCCGATTTTACAAAGTGTTGTAATATTGTATTATATCTTGTGTGCATAACCAACTTGATCGGCTTGCTCCTCGCTATCTCCATCTTGACTACGGCAGGCAGCGCTATGGATAATGCCACTGCTAATAACAGCAGTGTCCTCAGCAGCTGAATAAGATATAAGTACTTGCTGCTTTGTAAGAAGACCACAAACATTACTGTGGTGCGGCAACCCCGCGAAGCAAAAGAATTGGCTGAAAGAAGAGTCGCGCTTCACCAAGAGAGGAACGTGGAAGGCTATTATGCAATTCGACGAGTACTACCACGGAAACATCAGCATGGGAACACCTCGTGAGTATTTTATTACTTTATTTCGGTCCATGAATCCTCTATAGGGTTCAGCCTGTGGTTTTAAATGCCAGTTTGCTGAGAATGCATATCAAGGTTTCAAAAAAATGGAGGTAAGTGATATCTCATTGGCCATATCCAGTGAGACCTGTGATACACGACCACTCCTACGGGATAAGACGAAAGAGAAATCCATCTTTAGAATATTTACTATTGATTCGGCAACCTTTTGGATTATGTACCGTTATGTCTTTATCGATTTCAATAAAAAAAATCCTATATTTAGCGCAGAACTTCATCGTATTGATCGACACCGGATCAGCGGACCTGTGGCTGATAGTCGCATCGCAGGGAACCGTGCACTGAATCACTATAATTGGCTCTAAATACGCATTGATCCAGGATCTGGATTATTTTCCTCAAGGGGAATGTGGGACTAAAGTTTGGTAGCAACTTCTGAGAGGTTGATCGTCCAGTGTGAGAACACAATGGCAATTTAAAGTTATTTTTCCAACATAAATAAAATATTATATCAATATTGGCAGTACTTAACATATGTACATACCCGTCTGCCGTTATACACCAAAAAAATTCGTCGATGAGGAGTGAAATCAGGCGAGGAAGTCTTAATATTTCATTTGCTCGTATATCATCAGTCAACACTAACGTGTTCATTACATATTTTGCAACCTTATATTCTTTTAAAAACGCCGTTTGAGTAACCCTGCACACAGAAAAAAATGACCTGTTGGAGGATGCTATCGCTGGTCGGCAGTATCAAGTGTCAAATATTTGGGTGGCGCAAACGGGGAAAATATTGACAGTCGGTTAGAAAGTGCATCAATTCTTCGTCTGCGACTATAATCGCCCGGTCGTGTTTTCATCTCGAATCCACCACTAGTCATGACGGCTGTCAATAATTTCCCGGTTGCGCCACCCTACAAAATACCATCCAGTGGTAGTACCCATCAACAAGTCGGTAGTATTTTTCTGTGTGTATAATAATAAACAAGAACCCCGTCCCTCGCTTATCTTTTTGTCAGCAGAATTGTTTTCTCACTCTAAAAGATTGATTCTTTTTACACATCCTCATTACGCAATGCATTGTTAGAGAGACCGTCATTCTCCTTTTTAAACGTTTTTTTAAGAAGCCGTAAAGGGAGATCGCAGAATCTTCTGCCTCCCGACGGAGGAATCAATATCTTGGGAAGACGAGAGAGAGTGAGCGGAAATGAGTGAGCGTTGAGAAAAAAAACAGCGAGTCCTCCGTCGGAGGCGCATCCGCGATCTCACTGTTTATAAAATTTCTCAAGCGATAAAAATAACACTCTTCCCCTCAAGCCGTTTACAGTCGCCTGATTCTTTCTCAAGTCACACTAGTCTTTTAGATTCCATGTCCGATCAGCCAAACAAAGACCACGAACCAATGACTAAAGAGGGTAAAGCTTCACATGAACATGAATCGTCCGTTGAACAATCAGGTAGAAGATATATTCGTCTTGAATATTTGGAAGAAAAATACTGGCTTAGCATCGAACAAATACTTTACATTCATTTCTCTGCGAAAATATTTTTTTGTTTACCTGTGAAATTAGATATCTCCGAATTTGTAGGTCGTTCACGCGCAACAATCGATGAACTGCTTCAGCGGCTATTTCATTCCGTTGAAACCCTTTCTGCTAGAATTGAAGCTGTCGAGAATCGTCAAGCAGAAGTAAATATTTTACATTCATTTTTAAAAATACAACTGTTTTCATTTTTGCCTTCACTTTCAGGCAGTTGAGGCACCTTCGACTAGAATTACAGGCATTGAGAGGAATATTGCGCCGATAACACAACAGGTGACCAGTTTAATAGCAATCAATGACAATTTTCTTTATGACTTTGCTTCCTGAAAGTGTATTCACAACATAACATAAAGCAGAATCATATTTGCATTTGTAGAAAATGAGCGAATTGGATGCTGTTTCTTATCGCACATCATTGCAACTGCGACTCGTACCTATTTGTTCATTAATGACCAAATAATAATGCAATTTTTAGCATCCTCTTTGCTATCTCGATTTCGATCACGGAAGAGTCGTTATTGAATTGGATGTTGAAGAATGTCCGCAAACTAGTGAATTCTTCCTCAAAATAATGACGAGACAGTAAGTCCTCATCATTTTGCCATTTCAAGATCGCAGTGCGGAGCGTTATTGACAGCCAATAATTTGTAGGGATTCTAAAACGGTAATTTTATGCGAGAAAGTGCATTTCTCGTTCGTCTTTTCTCCGAGAAGCGGTCGTCTCTCTCATGTAATAGACGACCGCTCCGAGGGAATTATACGAATGAGAAATGCATAAAATAACCGTTTTAGAAACGCTAATCATTTGTAGCCGTCTAACTTCATACCTAGCGGTTGTCTCACACTTGGCAGAGATGGCCGCTAGGAATGAAGTTAGACGGCTGGAAACGAATGGCTGCAATAACGTTCCGCACTGCGATCCGTAAATTCATCGCTTGCAGGAGATTCGAAGGAAATACTGAAGAAGTGGTGCTGAAATACGACAGAGGATACGCCGATGTTGGCCACGGCCTCACTTGCAATCATCCCTGCAATTTCATAACGAGTGATGATAAGATGAAGAAGAAGGATGGAAGGAGCGTATGGGGAATACAGTGGGGTGCTCTTGACGGGAGCCACACGCGATTCTGGTTGTCCCGTGAACCAGATTTCGATTATTTTGGCAGCGTTGTTGAAGGCGAAGACGTTCTCAACCAAGCCCCTGGCAATCGATTTGTGCTGAAAGGTTATGGGATCGTTGGATGAATGTTGTTGCCATGTTACGGCTATTTGAATCTTGTGTAGCAACAGTATTGAATAGATATACCCTTAAAGTTTTAAACAAACTCTCTGTGAGACCGTAGGTGGGGTGGCACAGAACTTCTAATGTTAGAGCCGTATAAGAATCTCCCAGTGGTAGCCTCAGAGCGCGTTATAGGTCTAAACCGGTATTCTTTTTACATACAGAAAAAAACAAGCACTGCTTGTTCACCATTGAAGCATCTATTCAAGGATGAAAGTATATATAATAATCAGATGTGAAGGGACTTCGGGTGATTTGGTGGTTATTATGCTCTTCTGGATGTGAAGGCACTCGAAAGAACGCGAATTTACGCAATTAGAGGAAGTTTGTCGGCTCTCGCAGCGTCTTGCTGAAATACCTTTTTTTTATTTTTAAACATAATTTAATTTTTAAAAACACAGGTAAAATTGTTACCTGTTTAGGAACTGTGTATTTTCTATTATCCTTCTTGTATCTGCAAGAATTTCGTTAACGATCATTTGAAAAAAACGAATAATTATGAAATCAGCAACGGTATCTGTTCCAGCCTTTGGCAAATATTATACATCCTAACTGAACTGTTGCTCTAGTCTATAGATTTGCCAGGTGAAATATGTGTGAGACGCGTACTAGGAATAACAGTTCAGATAGGATGCAAAATAAGAATGTATCACCATTGCCAATTCTGCAATGATTGATCTTAAAGGAGCGACAAAGGGAGTTTTATTTGCACGCACTTTCGGGTTCACTTCTCTCCATTCCCCCACTTTCTCGTCGTCAGAGCTGTCAACTCTGACAACGAGAGAGTAAGGGAATAGGAGAGAAGTGATCCCGAAAGTGCATGCAATTAAATCTCCCTTTGTGGCTCCTTTAACCAAGGGATCTTGTATGCCCAATTGAACATAATTTTGTGTGATGGAAAATGAAATTTAAATAACTCGGAATTTGTTCTCAGGAAAATCTCATCATAAGGAAGGTAGCAAAAATGTTATGGATGGTGCACGTAATTTTGCTCTACCATCACAAATGACAGGTGGATAATTGACTACTGTGGATCTCCTCTAATGAAGTTTGAATCATAAAACAGAAGCGACTAACGTATACTCGCCAACCGAACACATAAATGATGTATATTACTTACATGCGCTTGATGAAGGTCCACGCTCCGTAACAAATTACGGCGGCGGCAGCAGAAAGAATGAGAAATAACGCAATCAGGAAGATTGGGAAGAAGTTTCTGAATACATACATTGCACACTTTTAAAATTTCTCATTTTTCTTCAGAACAAATGTGTAACACTAGAGTGTCGCTATCATTGACTTCAGTTGCCATTCTTCTAATCGCGGCGCCGCAGATATCTCTCTCGTGCGATAGACAATCACTCCGCGGAGATTAGACGAATGACAATTGCACTAAAATCACTTATAGCGACAAACTATATAGTAATACTTCATCATCATAACCTCTACAACAACAATTCCACTTACATGTCCAGTCCGAACGTCACTTTAATGTACGCCATCAGCAAGACTATGCCAGCAGCGATTGCCAACAGCATGACTGTGAAAATGCCGACCGATCGACCGTTGATAGACATTTCGTGCACAATAAAGCTGTCAACAATCTGAAAAAATGTATGAATGTCCAGAATTTTTTGTATCTCGTCTGACAATGATCTTTTGCCTATATACTACGCAGTTGAAATATCTTCAATACCGAGAGCGGAGATCAGAGAAACGACGAAACATCACATAAAAATGTGATGTGTAAAAAAGACGGTGTAACAAACAGTTCCGATTTGATGCAATAAGTTGATAATAAGTTTAGGCAAAAAACAAAAAAATCTGCAATGCCAAGGGGGATAAACCGATCAATCTTTTTGATCTCGATATGTTTATAACGCCGCTACGAATAAGAATAGAAGAATGAGAATACGAACAGGTCTTTCAGCATCTGATTTGTGGGTTGGCTGTTTGACTAACTTAGTTGGACTAATATTGACTAAATGCCAATTGACCAACGTATTACTAGGGTGGGGAAAAGTCAGCATTTCATTCCTTTCGCGCTGCCTTTCGGTGCGGTCAAATAGTCAGCGCTGACTAGGGAACGACTTTTGGAACGACTTTTGGAAGGAAGTCTGTGCACTCATTCGACCGGTCGTCTATGATTAGCGAAAGAGAATGATTCACCGGTGCGCCTGGACGAAAAACGTTCCATAAGTCGTTCCCTAGCGCTGACTATTTCGCTCAATGAAATAGTCAGCGCTGACTATTTGCCCAACGTGGATTGGATATCTCCAATTTAGTATATATTTTTCACTCAAATGTTCAGAGTAGCCTTTTGATCGCCTAACTAAGCGATTCTGATGTTTTCAGGCCATTTCGCCGGATTTGAGGAAAACTTATTAGGTTGTCACGTATGTAACCCGCCAATGGTCTTTCTCGTCCTCTATCTCTCTTCAAAACGGTGATACCTCCTGTCCACAATTATCATAAGCACCCCTCATCAGACACTACCTACGATCACTATCACAGGTCTCTGCTGC
>JACMIF010004168.1:0-12828 GCA_014805445.1 Diplogasteroides magnus | reverse complement strand
CATTTCAGTATCATGCGATACTGAGTATCGGTGATACTGAACGGCCGCGCGGAATGAAACGTATCCGTTTCATTTAGGTATCCATCTGCCTACTCTAGTTTCTAAGTCGGGAGTAGGGTGCATTCGTCTGTTGTCTGATTCTCGAGGAGCGGTTGTCTGTTGTATGAATGACACAACCGCTCCTCGGGAATCAGACAACAGACGAATGCACTCTACTCCCGATTTAGAAACCCTAATTCTGTCTATTTTATTCTGTTGAAAAAAATTGTATTTATGTGGAATTACGCGGATAACTAGACGAGGTGTTGCATAGTTCTCACAGGCATATTTCGTTTAATAGGCCGAATTTTGAAAAAAAATCAATACCTAATCTCTCGCTTGAAACATATTTCCACTGTGAATCGCCTCATCCATAGCCAAGAATACTAGATTAATCCAATACAGAGTCTTCTCAATCTGAGAAAATATTCGTGACATTTCTGGGAGAGAAGATTATTTACGTCATAATGACGAAATAGACGGATGCGCCGTGATAATACTGATGCATTGTCCAATTCCCCATTACGACGCCAACGTCTATAACTCTCCTGTATTTCACACTTCGTTGACCATTTGTGCATGACGATAGCGCATAAGACCTCTCGTATTGCCCGGCGTCAGATCCACCTTGATAGTGAAATAAGATGCACAAAGAAAAATATATGACCTTTATGATATTTTAAGCTTATTCTTTGCCTACTTCAGTTTAAAAATGACACTGGATATAAGCATTACTGACGTCCGGCATAACCACTAGACCTTGAGGAGAGTGAAATATGCAATACAGAAGCCGTAAATCAGCTAGATTAAACGATTGACGATTTCAGAACGTTGTTTCTCCTTCGATTTAGCGAGAGCTTTCATGTAAACCAAAGTAACAATCTTTATTGTACATTTGAAAAAAGAACGAGAGATTGGGAGAGGACAAAGCGAGCACAGTCACCGGCCAGATGTAGCATTTGAGTTAAAGGCCTAATAGACGCGGTCTTCTATCAACTCCCTCTTCAAAGTTGTGGTCTATCGGGCACAGAATCCACCGAAACGGAAAGAGAAGATAATCGAAATCAGAATAGAATAATCAGAAATGCACTTTTACCGTTTTCAACTCCATGCTGTTAACGCCATGATCGTCCCTTTAATTGTGATCTGCTGGCGTATCAGTCAATGCCACCAGTCACTATGAGACGCTGTTTTTAATTATTTCTTTTCAGCGGTTACGAAGCAAGAACAAAGGGCTAGAATTCAGCTCGGTTTTATCAACGTTGTGAAACATACATGTTCACTACTTTCATTCGGATGAAAGAAAAACGCCGATGATATTTGCGCCAGGACGGTAGAATGGACATATGCATGCATAATAATCTCACGACTTGAGTGTCCCATTCACCATTATTGCGCTTATGTCCAAGGCAATGCTGTCTTTCACCATCATTGGACTTTCTGTCAGGCATTGTCCCCCTTTTGCAAGACGAAAGCACGTGGATGATCTCGAAAGCGATATCCCGCATGTGATGTTGAGTAGTACAGACTAGGCTTTCGAAGTCAGTAGTAGAGTGCTTTCGTCTGTCGTCTAATTCTCTAAGAGCAGTCGTCTCACTTATTCGATAGACAACCGCTCCGAGTGGATCAGTCGAATGAGAATTGCACTTTACTACTGATTTTGAAACCCTAGTACAGACTGCACGGTTGGAAAATTTAGAATCGGCATTTGAAGATGTTGATGCATAACCGGTAGACCTTGTGGAGAGTGAAATATGCAACACAGAGACCATAAAGCAGCAAAGATTAGACGATATTCAATTTCTGCAATTTATCCTTTTCCTCGATTTGAAAAACATTCATGCACTGATTACTAACGGCGATTCAGCGATAGTTTCGGACGACGGTGTTGCTCATGTAAACAAAAATGAGAATCAGCCCTACTATTTCACTGTTGAAACATATACAAAATACGAAATGATGGCCAAAAAACTACAAAATTTCACTCGAATTGGAGAAAGCACATTAACCGGCGAGATGAAGTGTTCATACTCAGAATATCGAATTGGCGTACATTGCGAAGCAGAATCTAGATAAAAGCAAGCCGCTCGTAAATTAATAATAAAGATTTTTAAATTAATAACAATGATAATGAACTTGTTTCACTCTCACCATAGGACTCACCCAGGGTTTAGTTGAATCAGACCTTGAGTAGTACCAGACTGTGCAGAATAAAAATTGTGAATCAAAATTGGATGCTGCTTCTACGTAACCAGTAGGGTAGGGTAACCAAGTTGAAGTGCATTTTTCTGTCATAAAATTCCCATGAAGCCGTTGTCTCTCGCAAGTGATTGACGACCGCTCCGAGGGAATTACACGACAGAAAAATATACTTTTGCTTGCTTTCCGTACCCAAATAACCAGTAATCTTGCGGAGAGTGAAATATGCAACACGGAAACCATAAAGCGTCAACAATTTGACGATGGTCAATTCCGCCAGGTTGAAAAAGAAACATTCACATACTATATATTATTTTTTAGGGTTCCCTTATCCGTTAGCGCATTTGTCATCCGTCGAATATCTGCAGTGTGGTTGAATCTTCATGTGATAGATAACCGCTCCACGAAGGTTAAACGAATGACAAATGCACTAAATAAATCCATTGATAAGAGAACCCTATTCACTTTGAAACTGCCATATGTGGCAGATAATCTGACAATATTGGCGATTTTTATTGTCAATGCTGGGCAGTTTCAAACTCAATGAGGAGAATTGGCAGTATTTTTTCTGTGTGTGGATGTAGTACTGATCCGTAGCGAGCTGTTGATCCATGAGATATCCGAACTTGCCTAATATTTAGCTCATGAAAAATTTTGCCGATGGGTAGGTATTTCATCAAATTACTATGAATCACTGGTGTATCAAGACGCGCTTGAAAGACATTTAATTTCTTATGATATCAGTCTTACAACCTCTTACTGTCACCTATCACAGGTAAATTTAGAATCGAGATTGTAAAAAATTTCGATTGGAAAAGATACTGATAGTAAACACGTGTGGACCTGCTGGGCATATGTATGCAATAGTTGTTTAGTATTATTGTGGTAAACGGAGTTGAAAGTAAGCATCTATATGTTGAGCGCGAAACCTATTCAAAACCATGGCTAATGATCAGAGAAACGACGAAATAGCACGCAAATTTGAGAGTACACAGTCGTCAGTCAGATGGAATGTGTGTACTCGGAATGTCAAGTTGGTTTTTCACAATAACATGTTCTTTTGTATATTTCTGACTCAAAGACCAATAAATTCATTGAGTCTGAAGAACCCTGCTGGGCTATATCAACCTTGTGAAACATACATTTTCGCGCACCTTTCACTCGTATGAAAGATAAGAGCGCTATTGGCATTTGGGTCAGAACTATGAATTGGGCAGGTTATAGATAACAATTTTACTAATATTATGGGGCAAATATCACAGTGCACAGTGAAAGTACGAATTAGAAGTTCTCATTTGCTCCCCCTCACAAGTGTATCGTATTCTGTTTACTTTGTGTGCCCTACTTCATTCCATTTGTCACAGTTTCACACAATTTCTGACTAATACCAGGCCTTACAAAATTAAACATGAGAATCAAGATTAAAAGATGTTGAGGCATAACCAGTATGCCATGTGGTGTGCAACACAGATACTGTAAAGCGCCAAAGATTGTCGATTTTACGACGTTTTAAAAAGCGGAATACGTGAATTTCTCATCAGACTGAAAAATATCGAGCAGTTGTTAAAGCTCTGAATGTAAGCTACATTCGCTATTAGTCCATTTCGATACAAAAATGAGAGTAAAGCCCAATTCAAGGAGCTACCGTATCTAATGTCAGTTTGCAATACTCGGCGCCCCGGAGTGTACCTTTAAGAAAGAAAACAAGCGAAATGAGATTGGAAGAAAGAGAAAAGATCTTTTATCATTTTCAGTGTTTACGCGATGATAGTCGAGTAGGCCTCAGTCAATTTAGTCAGTCACTTTGAGATGCTGTTTTTTTACAAATATTTTTGGTTTCGAAAACGTCCCCACCATTGAGAAAAGTTCAAGAATTCAACTCGTTTATATCAATTTCCTGAAACATGTTCACACGTCTTTCATTCGGAATCCGAATTTCGGATGAAAGGAAGGAGTGCCGTTGATATTTGCGCCATAACTGTGAAATGGAAAGACGTGTCATAATTTCACCGTTCAAGTATCTCCTTCACCATTGTGGCGCAATGTCCTTGATACTGCTATTTTTCACTCTAACACTCGTCGTGTCTCAGTGCTTTAATTCTCGTCATAGGACCCATTGAGGCAAAGGACGGCCTTCCTCCCACTTCACCATTCTCTTGTTATCGCTTGAAAAAAAAGTTTTTAAAAAATCATTTTGGACACATATGAACATGTAACAACCGAAATATTGATAAAAACCTTATGGTCACAGTGATATTCAAATATGTTCTTAATAAAATCGGATAGTCAACCTAACTCACCATGAGAAATGGAATTTATCAATTCCACAAAAATACTGGTAAACCTTGCAGAGAGTGAAATATGTAACACAAAAATCATAAAGCAGAAAACATATGACGATGAGCGATTTCAAGGCGCTTCCATCTGGAAGAACATACAACAATGTTAAGGGTGATTCAACGACTGCTTCGAGCGACTGTGCTATTCATGTAAATCGATATGACAATCATCCTATTTCACGCTCATCATATGACTCATTAGGAGTGTAGTCGCGTCTGTCCGTGAGCAGTAACAGACTGTACGGAATGAAAATTGAGAATCAAGATTGGGCTATGTTGCAAACAGAAAAAGTTACTACCAATTCCTCCGAATCAGTTTGAAAATGCCGATATTGGCCGTTTCTTTTCTGAGTGTGATATATATCTATATGGTTCCCCTTTCTTCGAAGCTGCGGTGTTCAGGATGTTAGTCGCATCTGAGCAACACCCGACGAAAGCAACGAAACGACAATTAAATTCAAGATCGGAAGATGTTGCAGCACAAACTTTGTGGGGAATTAAATATGTATTTATGCAACATAGAAACCACAAAGCGGCAAACATTAGACGTTTGTCGATTTCAGCCATTACCATTTGAGAAACATGACGTAATAAAAACAGAATATCAATTTCGTGTATGGAGTATAGCCGCATCAGTACAACAGCTGTCCGTTCGGAAAAAATGTATTATAGGCAACGTAAGCACAGTCCTAGCTTATTTATCAAGCACCCACGTGTCTATCAAGAAGTGGCCTTTCCGTAACGTTGCCCTTCGAATATACAACAGGATATGACAAAGAACGTTTCCCTTTCAGAAGCAGCAGCCTACATGCATAAAAACGGACAATGTGAAAGCGCGAAGAGCGTCATAGAATTGGATAGAAAACAATGGCACTTTTCTTCTTTCTCATCTCAAATTGCTGAATTGAATATTGACGAAAGAGAAGTCAGCGCAGTTATATCAGCCTTGTGAAACATAGTTTACTCGTCTTTCTCTCGCTGCCAAGGCATTGCATTCATCTGCACCATAGAATTCATAGAGGAAAACGTCGGCTTCTGGAAAGTTAAGCGAAATATAGCTGCATTTCTACCTTTCGAAATAGACGCATCGGCGGCTGTTCGGAATTAAAATTGAGAATCAAAATTGAAAGATCTTGCAGCATAACCGGTAGAATTTGTGGAGGGTGACATATGCAACACAGAAACCATAAAGCGGTAAAAATTAAGGATGGGAAATAAGTCTTGTGGTCATAAGGAATATAATTTACCGAAGAATATAAATTGTGAGCACTCAGGTGTTCCACAGCCCAGTTCCAATGTTAAGCTGGGAGCGAAACCCAATCCCCTTTTTCTGTCCCCTCGCCTTGAAAGCAGTCTTTCAGCATGGAAATAAATGCTTTTTTCATCAGTCTAAAAACTTTCGACTACTCCTTACGAAAGAGGAAAAGCGAAATGAGAAACTCTCTTTTTTCTGATATGAACGTCCTAATGTTTAGGGTATGATAGTTGAGTAGGCCTTGAACGGTGATATATTCGTGGATCATTCGATTAGGGGTGGGCAGGGGTGTCAGATAGAGGCTTCTAGGGAACGTCGGTGTATTTTTAATGAACAGTCCAGGTGCTCAGAAAGTCAAAACACCATAAAAATAAAAGTCAACTACAGAAAATAATATAGAAATAATTCCTACATTCGATATCAACAACCACTTTGACGCTTCTTTTAAATATTTCTGACATACAAAAACCCATAAGTCCGTAAGCAATTCTCACGAATTCAGCTCGGCTATATCATCCTTGTGAAACATACATGCTCACACTTCTTTTTGAAGGATGAAAGAGAATGGAGCCATTGTTAATTGAACCGTAACGATGAAGTGGACAGACGCATCATATTCTCACAGTCTTAGTCTCCTTGACCATTATGGAACAAATGTCTTTGGCGTTTCAATATAGCACGCCATCTCTCGTCCCCCCCCCCAGTACTTTCATCCCCCACCATAGGACCCATGGAGACAAAAGTAGAACCCCCCCACTTCACCATTTCCTCAGTCATTCACCGTTCAAGCCCGACAAAGCCCGACATATGCAGGTCAGGTAGTTCGATGGATAGTAGATGGGGTGCTACATATCAAGTAGCGTAGTATAAAAGTTATTGGCTTTACTGTTAGATGTTCTGTTTTTTTATTCAGTTGAAAACCACCCGTTTGCTCAAATTATATTTATATGGAATTCCGCTGATAAGTAGACGAGGTGTTGCACAGTTCACACGGGCAAATTTCTATTAAAACGGCGATTTTGATAAATTCGATATCTAATATTACGATTGAAACATATTTCCACTGTGAATCGCCTCATCCATAGTCAAGAATACTAGATTAATCCAATACAGAGTCTTCTCAATCTGAGTAAATATTCGTGACATTTCTGGGAGAGAAGATTATTTACGCCATAATGACGAAATAGACGGATGCACCGTGATAATACTGATGCCTTGTCCAATTCCATATTAGGGCCCCATTCACATGTCGTTGACCATTTGTGCATGACGATAGCGCATAAGACTTCCCATAATGTCTGGCATCTGGTATGTACCTTGGTAGTGACAGAGAAAACAGAGAGAAAAATATGACCTTTATGGATTTTAGGCTTAGTATTTGCCTCCTTCTGTTTCAAAATAACACTGGGTATATGAATTACGGACATCCGGCATGAGGAGTAAACCTTGAGGAGAGTGAAATATGCAACACAGAAGCCATAAAGCAGCTAGATTAAACGATTGCAGATTTCAGAACGTTGTTTCTGCTTCTGCTGAAAACAATTGATACAAAATCACTCAATACGATTTAGCGAGAACTTTCATGTAAACCAAAGTAACAATCTTCCTTGTACATTTGAAAAAAGAACGAGAGATAAGGAGAGGACACAGCGAGCACAGTCACCGGCCAGATGTAGCGTTTGAGTTTAAGGCCTAATAGACGCGGTCTTTTATCAACTCCCTCTTCAAAGTTGTGGTCTATCGGGCACAGAATCCACCGAAACGGAAAGATGGAAGGCGCTCGCTCAGATATTCATCACCCAGTTCTTTGTTAGGAGCGATGCCCCACAACCATTTTTCCGTCCCATCTCCGTCATAGATATTCATTAGCGTTCCTAAAACAGAAATAAGTACATTTCTCTTCACTCATCGACTGCTCCATATGATAAAAGATAATTGAAATCAGAATATAATACTCAGAAATGCACTTTTACCGTTTTCAACTCCCTGCTGTTAACGCCATGGTCATCCCTTGAATTGTGACCTGCTGGCGTATCAGTCAATGCCACCAGTCACTATGAGACGCTGTTTTTAATTATTTATTTTTAGCGGTTACGAATCAAGAACAACGGGCTAGAATTCAGCTCGGCTTTATCAACCTTGTCAAACATACATGTTCACGGCTTTCACTCGGATGAAAAAATAAGGCCGCTTATATTTGCGCCACAACGGTAGAATGGACATATGCATGCATCCTAATCTCACGGCTTAAGTGTCCCATTCACCATTATTACGCTAATGTCCAATGCAATGCTGTCTTTCACTCTCATCATTGGACCCACGAAGACAAACGTCCACCTCCCTCCCCAATCCTCCATTCTGACACACGCGTGGAATTCATGCCAAACATCCCCCGTTCGGGCATTCTTATTGTTACGTTTGATATTTCAGGCCACTTTCGTGAACATATTAGGAGAAATGGCGCGTCTATCCATTTCACCATTATGACGCAATCCTCTTCTGTTCTTCACCATTCATTGTCCCTTGGTGCACGACGAAAACTCGTAAAAGATCTAGCAGGCAAGATCCGCGTATGATGTTGATCTTCATCAAACTGCACGGGTGGACAATTGAGAATCAGGATTGGATGATAATGCGGCATAATGGTAGACTTTGTGCAGAGTGAAATATGCAACGCATAAAACATAAAGCAGCAAACATTTGACGATGGTCAATTTCACAACGCTTTCCCTGCATTAAAAATAACATTAACGCATTATATTTACACTTTCATTTCATATAAGCCAAAATGAGAATCACCAACATGCGAAAGACAGAAAGAGGACATTGAGGACACAGTTACCGGTAGATGGCGGTCATCGGTAATTCTAACCTCCGAATTGTCCTCCCAACGGTTGTCTATGAGATTGAGAGACAAGCGCTCGTAGGAAAACGGGGAGGTTAGAATTACAGATGACCGCCACTCTAGTTACCGGCCAGATGGAGTGTTCATTGACACTTATTGTCGGAATATCAATTTGGTGTACAGAATGGAAGCCGCATCTGGACAATAGCAGACAGGACTCAAGGAAAATTTAGAATCGAGATTGCAAAATGTTTGGCATGACCGGCAAACGACGTGGCGGAGAGTGAAATATGCACCGCAAGCTTAGTCCCGTTGTATTATCAGGTATTATTTGCATGCTTCGAAGGAAGTGATATTTGTGTAATGACACCCCCGAGTAGACAAGAAGTGAAATCACATATTATTGGGTAAAGGAGCCTGCTCAGATGACTCCCCCGGTAACTTGTGTTGGATAGCGAATTCTTATATGGACATCGTGAAACATATCCGAAAGCTTAGGTGTGAAAGAAATAAGGAAAGAAATGGGCGTGGTCAATGGCGGAATTTGTTGCACTCGGAATATTTTAATCGAATAATAGAACGTTACCCTTTCGGAAACATCACCCTCCTTGAACAGCAACCACCAACACAAAGCGCGAACAGCGTCACAGAATTTGAAAATGGACCCCATGTGCTTTACGTCTTTCTCCTCTTCAGCTCTGCGATTTGTTGCACAAGGCTATGAAAAGGAGATGCTCTTTGTCATTTCACCAGTTTACACTGTTCACGAAGTCCTAACTTGAGGTTTTAAGCATAACAGACGAGCTCTTTGGGCAATAAACTCTTCAAAGATATGATCTATCGGCATAAAACGACCTGGTTTGAAACGGAAGACGCTTGGGTATTTAACCGCCCAGTTTGAAGTTAATTAGGAGCGCTCTTCCTTCTGTCCCGTCCTAGAAATCTTGATCATCTTGCACAAATGTTTTCGCCATGTTAGCCAAATAGGCCACGAGCGGTGAACCTTGGTTCATCGTGTATCTATTATACTTTATTGTTTTCACAGTCTATTATACTCTATTATGTCACCTAACTCAATTTTTATTCCTAATATTTATCACTTTGTTTGCTTTTTTTATCATTTTACTGCTCCCATTCTCATTTCTCGATGTTTGCAACCGTGAGATATATGCAAGAGCAACAGTTCAGGTGGGAAGCATATGAGAGTGCTGTTTTTTTTCCATTCTTCCTTTCTTCAACGGAGATCCTATTGATGATCAAGAATGCTGACCAGTTATTATTGTGGAAAATGGAATTGATAAATTCCATGTCTCATCTTGAGTGTCCGAATTTATTAAGGAGACGTGAAACATATCTGAATATTCCTGTGACAATAAGATTTTCATTGATGTTTCGGTTCATGCATGTTCAAATGTATTCAAAATGAATTTAAAAATCAATTTAAATAAGTTTACATCGAGATAATATGAAAAATTGTTGAAATTCACAGTTTCACAGAGGAGTTCAGATATGTTTCATGATTCCAATATAAATAAATTTACACTTTGCGATCAGGCTTTGAGACCGCCAGAATGTCACATGTGTACCAGCTATATCAAGTCTGTTTTCCACAATAATATAGCAGGCTTGTGAAACATAAAAATATTACGCAGACAATCGAAATGAGATTAGCTGAATGGGGAACACACTTTTATTTAGTTGAAAACCATAATGTTTGCGCCATGATAGTCGAGTAGGCCTTGTGCGATGATCTGTTGATGTATCAGTCAATTTCGCACTTTGAGACGTCTTCTTTAAAATTTCATTTAAAATCTTCCCGTCAACCATCAACGGTCAAGAATTCAGCTCGGTCATGTCAATCTTGTGAAACATGCATGATCGCGCACCTTTCACTGGGATGAAAAAAAGAGTGGCATTGATATTTGCGCCATGACCATCAAAAGAGCAGATGCGTTATAATCTCACGATTCTACTTCACAATTATGGCATAAAGTCCATTTCGCTGCTGTCTTTCTTGTCGTTTCTCAATACATTCACCATCAAAATCTGACCCATGGAGGCAAACGTCGACCTTCCCACCACTCCTCCATTCCCACACATAGGTGGAGTTCATTCCATCGCTCTTGATTCTGGATAGTTTTCAACTTTGAGATATAGGCAAGTGCAATAGTTCAGATCGTATGATTATAAAGTACTGTCTTTTTCATTCTTTCTTCAATTAACTAAACTACCATTGATGATCAAGAATTCTGAGCAGTTATATCAGCCTTGTGAAACATATAAGATAACTGACATTTGCATCGCAGGTCTCTTCAACGACAGCTTTGGCCTTCTGTGTTATTGGTGCAGACGTACAGTACTAGACTATACGGAATAAAAATTAAAGAAGCCATAAATGGAGATTCTGGGTCGACTATTCTGCCAACATAGCGTTAACAAGCGTCGGGAACTGTATACAAATCCGAGAGCTTTTATTTTTAAAAAAATTCTAAAGCGGTTAAAATGACGCTCGAAAATCACTTACCACAGCCAATCCACCGCTCTCGAGTAAGGCACAGCTAGAAAGTGAAGTAAGGGAGCGAATGAACGATGCGAGAGAGCGAAGAGTTTAGAAGAAACACGCGACAATCAGATACAGTATATCTAACTGAAGTCCAGGCTATTCGTGGTGGGAACCCCAAAAGTGCACCAAAGGGAGATCTATTTGTGGCTTCTTTAAGAATCTAAATTGGATGATGTTGCTGCATATTCTCCAGACCTTGTTTACTTGTCCACTGTTTACGCCATGATAGTCAAGTGGGCCTTGATGGGCGATCTGTTCCCGCATCAGTTACTTTGAAACATTATTCTTTTTAATATTTCTTACTTTTACAACCTTATTGGAAGGAGCAACGCTCAAGAAAACAACTCGGTTACAACAACATTTTATATCCATTTTAAATTTTTTCTGATTGTATTGTGTCCCCGAGCAACGGTCAAGAATTAAGCTCAACTTTATCAACCTTATGAAACATACTTGTTCACGCATAAGTCATCCTGATGAACGAATATAGCACAGTGATATTTGCGCTATAACTGTGATGCGTCATGACCTCACGGCTCAAGTGTCTATGATCTTGCACTCTATAACTCGTCGTTTCTTAGTACGTCCACCGTCACCATCTTACCTGCGGACTTAGTCGACCTACTCCATCTTTCCCACGCCCGCGTAGAGTGCATGCAACACACAACACGAATTTCTGCTTTCTTGTTGCTTCGAATGATATTTCAGGATATTTTGCTGGACTTACGATGCAGCGGTCCATTTCACCATTATGACGAAATGCTCTTATGTCATGTACCAGTCATTGTCCCTTAGTGCACGACTAAAACTCGTAAGAGATAAACTCGTAAGAGATCTCGAAAGCACGATCCCGTATCTGATGTTGAGCTTTACCAAACTGCACGGATAGAAAATTGAGAATCAGGATTGGATGATATTGCGGCATAATCGGTAGACTTTTCGCATAGTGAAATATGCAACACAGAAACCATAAAGCGGCCATTAGACGATCGTCGATTTTTCTACCATTTTTGTCTAAAATATTGACGCAATAATTACTGACGGCGAATCAACGATAACTTCGCGCGGCCGTGCTACTCATGTAAGCGAATTTGAGAATCAGTTATATTTGATCTTATTCCGAAACATATGCAAAATAACAGTTGGTAGTCAAAAACGACAAAGTTAGATTAAGCAAAGTCACCGATCAAGTGGAGTATTTATACTAGGGAATGCATTATGGAACTTTGTTGACAGCCGTCCATCTTTAGTCGCGGAATGAAAATTGAGAATCAAGATTGGAAGATGTTGCTGCCGTGGATGCCAAACAAAAGTGAATTTCTCTGTTTCCGATTGTATCTATAATAGTAAGTGTATAAAAATAAAATAAAAACTCATCAGTTTTAAAATTGACTATTCCTTACGAAAGAATACAATCATTAGTAAAATACAGCTGTAAATATTTACTAACATACGATTTCTTACAGATCGTTGACAGTAGTCTTCGGGAAAAAATTGGCCAATCTCTAGAACCTTCTACCTTTGAATAATGCGAGCCGCAAGAAAGTTCAGGATATAACGATTTTAACACAAATTTTGGTGAAAATAG
>JACMIF010004167.1:0-12828 GCA_014805445.1 Diplogasteroides magnus | reverse complement strand
CAGATGCGAAATGAAAAGTCGTTTTGCTATAGGCTCGAGTCACCCCACCCTAATATACATTGATACTCAACTATTTTTGCCACATCTTCATCATGCATATTGGTAGTAAATTTTGTGGTAAACGTCGACCAAATACATGGTATTCCACCATATCTGCGAACCTTGGCTGTGCCACTGTGGTAGAACGTGTCCACAAGGAGGTAGCTGAACTTCTGCTCCACAATCCTCTCAATCCGCTCGTCAGGTGGATGCATGTAGACAATTCTCGACTTCTCCGTACCATCAGTTAGGCCGTTTTTGAATACGGGCATCAACGTCGTCTGAATACCATGATTGTGCAGGTGTAAGAGAGAAGCGCCATGGCACTTGCACCATAAAGGTGATGATAGCCTTTGCGCCATTATGGTGAAGCATTCTCATGACCCATCTGTCCTTCTACGACTGTGGCGCAAAGGTTCAAGTTGCTTGTGCCATATGCCCGACTATATCCACAGGTGCGGCAACGCTTTTCATCAGAATGGCGCACTCACCACGTCGTGTCCCGCGTCAACAAGAATGTCCGCGATCTTGCCGGCGAAGTTGATGTGCGACTGGGCCATCTTGGGATTGTAGACGAGGATTTTGAACCCATTCCCAGGTAGCAGCATGCAGAGCAGAGAACATAGCGAGAGCAACATCTGGAACGAATTCGGGTGAAAGACAAGAGCGCCTTGGACACTTGCGCCGTTATGGTGAAATGGGCAGATGCGCCATCAATCCACGGCTCAAGTGCCTATTTCATCATTAGAGCCCAAATGTCTTTGGCCGAGTAGTCATTCACCCACGAATTCACTGGGATAATGAATGATACGCAACAATTGACACTGGTAAACCTGATGATAGCCACGCCCTCAGAGACCAACATCATCATCCGATCTGCTCGATCTATGCGTCTTTATGTGCAAGAAACCTCTTCGCTCAACTGCATAAGGTACTAGTTTTCCTATTTTCGACGAACTGATCCCTTCTCGTTCCGCTATGCCGTTTAAGAAATATCCGTCACCTGTCCTGATGACCGGCAAGAACCAATAACCGAACAAACTGGCTAAAATGTTTCATTTGCCAACTTAAATCTTCTGCGAAAGATCGTATGTATAACCAAGCACGTGTATGTCTCTGCAGTCGCACGTGAAGTAAGGATGGTGCGATGTTTTCCAGTTCATTTCTCATGAAGAAGTTCATGCATGACAAAACTGTTGAGCGAACGATTGTGAAACGTTTATTAGTCAAATACAATCAAATCCGTCTATAACGATATTGATGAGGCGATAAAATGTGATCCACCAAACCTGTGCAAAGATGCGACATTTTGGAACCGCTGTTTTCGGAACTTACAATTAGAAGTTTTGGAACCGGTGAACACCTCTTCTCGCCGTGAGAGAGATGGAAGAATGAACGGAGATAGAGAAAAGTTCTAGAAAGTTCCGGTTCCAAAATAGAAGTTCTCAAAATTGTCGCCTCATCGAATGTACAAGAAATTATTCGAGTTTCTGTCGTTGAACGAGGCTCGCATAGAGTCCATTGAGGGCCATCAATTCCTTGTGGTTTCCTCGCTCTGCGATCCTGCCGTCACTGCACACTACGATTATGTCGGCGTTCTGAATGCAACTTTTCACATTTGTGATTTTCTCTGTGATTTGTGCTTTAAAACACTGATTAACGCTGAAACATTTGTGTTTTATAATGGAATTTATATTGTGATTTTCTCCGTTGCAGTGTCTCTAATATTCTACGAACTGTGTCTAAACCATCCGTCTATCCGGACAGACACCTACAATGTGGAAGTGCACTTTATGTGTTTCCACTTATACCTGAATGGAAGAGAGCCGATGTGCAATCACAATGCTCGTTCTGCCCGCTCTCGCAGAATCAAGTGCTTGTTGCACGACCTGAAAAAGGTAATTTTAAATCGAATATCAGCGGTATTTGTGTCATAGTAGTGTAGCAATATGCAACTCTTGCATCCGCATGGCGTAAATGTCCACACTTTTTGCTCGTCCCTTTGTACTTGGTAAGCAGTATGGAACGCCTTAGGGAATTTATATCCTCCCCAATCTCGTCTGAGCTGTTGTCTCCCATTTCGCTCGGAAGAGATCGGGGCGGTTAAAAATTGGCAGAATGTGTTCCCTAGTCATCAGCATTGCCTTCTCGCTCTCCGTGTCCAATGCACTCGAGGCTTCGTCCAGAAGAAGTATCTTCGGATTCCTGATGATCGCCCGTGCAATGGCGATTCTCTGCTTCTGGCCTCCTGACAGTTGACTGCCCCGCTCTCCCGCCGCAGTCTCATAGCCCTGAAACAAGAAGAGAGTGGTTTATGATGAGAATGTTCGGTTCATTTAACAACAATTACTGTTCAGGACGCTCAACTCGGGATGAAATCGTGTGAATTTGTAAAATTATGACTAGAGTATAATGACTTCGAGGGCCATGGGATCGGTACATTTTCAAAATAACACGTACCGCAGGGAGACTTGTGATGAAATCATGTGCATTGGCAAGACGAGCAGCGTCTTCGATTTGCTGCTGCGTGGCACCTGTATAGAATATTCGTATACTGTGCTTGCGCATTGCGGGCGAACAGTAGGGTTTATAAAATGGTAAGTTTGTGCGAGGAGAGTGCATTTCCCATTCGTCTAATCTCCGAAGAGCGGTTGACAGTTGATAGAAAACTAACTCCGAGTAGTTGCTATGTACGAATGAGAAATGCACAAAATGACCGTTTTCGGTACGCCGAACACTTCATAGGTATCAGAATAAGCCTAATGGCGCACATGTGGCACAACTATGTATTATGTACCAGATCAGCGACATACCGGGCATTCCATACTCGATGTTCTCCCTGATAGAATAGTTGAAGAGTGTGGGCTCTTGTCCAACCAACGAAACTTGTCCACGAAGGTGTTGGATGTTCAGATCTTTCAAACTGCAGCCATCGATTGTCTGCAGATAAGAATATCTAATTTGTTCAAGATTAATTTTTCTTGACGCCATTATGTTTGCCCTTCATCTTTTTTGACTATACAGTGAAGTGGTAAACTCACAATGCTGCCTGCCAATGGGTCGTAGAACCGTTCCAGCAACTGAATCGTGGTGCTTTTGCCACAACCAGAAGGGCCAACGAGAGCTATTGTCTGGCCTGAGGTGACCATTACGAGGTCAATTAGAGTTGGCATGGTAGTTTGTATGCTAGATCAGCTATGTTTCACGGTAGCCAAATGGCTTTGAAATATGGGGTAAGTGAAACATAACTGATTTCGTATACAAACTGCCAACTTGAATATTCTTCAAAGATAGTACCTGGCTTGGCGATGAAGTCAAATTTGTTCAGAACCAGCTGATTCCTTCTCGCTGGGTATGCGAAATCGGTGCGATTGAATCGAATTTCTCCCTTCAGCTCCTGATGGCACAAATACTGTTCCATAACTGAAGATAGCACCAACCAATTTCTTTCCTGCATCAGAAAGAGAATCGATCTTCGGTTGAAGGTGCAGTTTCTGAAAAAAAATACGTCAGGGTGAATAAATGCTAGTGGATCATTATCGTATCTAAATGTACACACGGGAAACCTTGAATAGAAGAGCAGCGGAAAGTCGCGCTCTGAGGTAGTCTGGGTAGTACATGGCAAACGAAATCAAAGGCCTCGAAGGAATGTTGAGTGCCTCGAACACTCTGCAATAAATAATTTTTCTGATTACGATCTGCAAAGTGACTATTTTCTGTGTCATGTTTCAGTGTTCCATTAAGGTGCGATGATATTGTGGGAACTGCGACACATATTATGGAAAATGGTCGTTCTACCAACAACTTTTCAGATCGAAATGTCAGAATGATCGTACTGGAATATGATGTAAGGATCCGCCTTCTTGATGGATACCAGAAACAGTCCGTAGCGATAACAGATGACACAGTTGAAGAAGACGTACGTGTTGAAGAGCGAGTAGGTTGCTGACTCGATTATTCCTGAATGACAAGCTTTTCTGCTTGTCAGACCTTTCAATAGGCACCATGGTTAGCAGAATGACTATTTTGTTGATTATGTTTCACATCTCCTATGCCCTTAAATAATTGGTCATATTTTTAACCTGCGAACATATCCTACAAAATAGGAGGACTGATGGAATGGCAGACCTCGGATCAAAGCTCTCCTTCGTGGCCCCTCTAGACCCTTCTGGAATTCCTCAGCAAAGTGTTGTTCTCTAGTAAGATATGACACTGTCTTGTGGTTTTCGATTGCTTCGCTGGCCAACTAAAGGACATGAATGAGTGAAGCTATTGGTGGGCCTTTTTTTTACTCTGGCCGGTTCTTCTGCTCTCACTGCGTCTTTCAGTCCCTTCCTCTTGAGATACTCGGACGTGGCCGTGTGCGTTAGCATCAGACCCTGAGCAAAATGAGTCCAAGTCGACAAAGTATTCCTAACACGCACCCAATAGCTTTGGCACAATCGCTATTCACGCACACGTTTGATGCTCTCTAGTAGTTATGAATGGTTTGTAAAGTGCTTGTCTCTTTCGTCAAATTTCCGCGGAGCGGTTGCGTTTGATAGACACTTTCACGGAGCGGATTATACGATTGAGAAATGCATTTTACTACTGATGTAGAAAACATAATGCTCACTAGTGTTGATAGAATTCCGATGGGCGCCATCATTGGACTGTAGTAGAAGGCGATGCTCATTGCCATGATGATTGAAACGAAAGCTTGGATGACATCGGCCAGTCGCTGGTCGATGGCCTGCAATCCCGCTCTATAGGTGAATGTAAATGGCAAATGCTTCAGCTTTCGGTTTCGTTCACCTCAATTGACAGATGCTAAGGCGTATTCTGTAGCCCTAGACTATCATTCCACTGTTGTCACATAAGGGGCACAAATAAGACTGGACGTATTGGAAAAGAATGTTGTGCTACACGTTGATCAATAAGTGTTCTCTCACAGCTCGAATGTTCGGGGCGTCAGTGGCTAGCCTCGTGGTGAGTATGCCCGGGGCGTGCTCGAGCTTGTCGAAATATTCACCGTCCTTAAATTTATGAATTCATTTTACCGTCCCGGTTTTCAGCAAAAATGTGTTGCAATCATAAGAAACACCAAAATTGAAGCACCTGACGCAAAACATTGCTGAAAAAGGCCACTCTCATCCTCTTTGTTAGGAACGCGCCTGCTCGTTCGAATAGATATTTGGAGATGAAGGTGGACAGGAGGGTTGACGTTGCTGAAATACAATTTGGGATCGGATTTTGGGATGATGAATTCTTTCCTGTCCGAACGCATTGGCGGTTGTCTCTAACGAATTATTGGCAACTGCTCGCACAGTACTACAGAATAAAAGGGAATGCGTTCCAAAAGTTGATCCGCAGGCATTCATGACTGCCCGCTTTGAGAAAGCGAAAGCAGAGCGTAACTTACCAATTATTGCGAGAAATAGGGCATTTCTCCTGGCTCCAGTCATCTTCTCTTCGTCTCCAGCCTCCGTTAACGTCTGTAATAGCAGAGAATGTGGGATGAATTATGTTAATTTAAATATTTTATGAACATGAAACCGACAAGGAACATCTTTCCGAAGACGAGGGAGAACAATGGAGCCGAGAGGCCACGGATGATCGAAAGGGCAACTCCGATGATCAAAAGCCGCCTGTATCACACATTGCTATTTTTCCAGCACGATTGCCAATCTTACCACTCTTCCCGAGCGAAGCGGATGATTGTGAACAGTGATGAAGATTTTTCAGCATTCTTCTTAGCTTTCATCTTTAATTAGTGGAATTACCGAGAACAATGCTTCGCACATACATCAATAGCCTTCAATTCCTCTCCTGTTAGTTCAGAAGGAAAGATGGACCGACGAGAGACTCGTCTGCTACTTCGTGAGATCTTCAAGCGCTCTTTCATTTTTAGCAAAAGGGCATTCCCCCACCGTCGATGACCCCCTACTGAAGACCTTGTTGGTTTGGGATTCACCCCATTCACTGCTGCTTTCGTCATCATAATCGTCCTGAATATCTTCTAAGGTCTTTTCATCGCGCTTCTGAAAAAAATTGATCCGACATGATTTTTTTCGATTACTGTACCTCGTCTGCGAAGTTTTGCGCCTTGACTAACTGCACATACTTTCCATTAGAAACCATAAGTTCATCGTGAGTACCCGATTCCAGGAGTTGACCCTAAATACACGGATAACAGTCGTATTTAGGCAAAGTGTGTGATTCATTGGTCGCATCATGGAACGTTATTGACAGCCATTCGTTTCTAGCCAATTTACTTCATTCCTAGCGATTGTCTCTCGCTTCGCAGAGACGACCGCTAGGAATGAAATATACAGCTGTCAACAACGTTCTAAAATACGATGTCTAATGTAATCTATGCCTTTTCCAGAACGAAAATGCAATCTGCGTTCTTGATTGTTGAGAGTCGATGGGCGATTGAAATGGTCGTGCGGCCCTCCCCTGCCTGCAATCGCACATTGCGTCTTGAGTTCTTTTGAGTAGCGCTGGTCACTACGGTTTCGTGTCGGGATATGAAATTGCACGAACTTACTAAACACCCTAATAGATGATTGCAAAATGTTCAAACGCGTCTTGGGCTTTGAGTAGCGCTGGTTACCTTCTCCAAAGCAGCCTGTACTATGGACTCGCTCTCTGTGTCCAGAGCTGATGTAGCCTCGTCGAGGAGCAGGATCTGTGACAAGATTTCCACTTTTAATTTTTAGAATTTAAAACAATTTGCCTACAAATTTATGAAAGCCGGTGAAAGAATAGTACTGTAAAACATCCTACTTTTGGATTTCTCGCAAGTGCTCTTGCAATCGCGATTCGCTGCTTTTGTCCTCCCGACAGTTGTATGCCGCCGTCGCCAATGCGCGAGTGGTAGCCCTAAAATGGAAACGAAATTTGTGTAACTTTTACGAGAGCAACAAAGGTACAAAAACAAAACTTGATTACCTCGGGAAGTTTCATAATAAATTCGTGAGCATTCGCGAGCCGACACACATTCTCCATTTCTTCGTCCGTGATGTCCGGCTTTCCGAGACGAATGTTGTTTTGTATGGTGTCAGCGAAGAGAGACGGTTCCTGTTGCAAAATTAACATCCTACTGATACACAACATCTTGTAGGCCCACCTCGCAATCAGATCAAATGAATAACATTACGTACCTGTGAAACAATGCCGACGAGCGTCCTCAGATATGCAATGTTGACCTGGTCGATGTCGACTCCGTCAATTGTGACCTGCAGAAAGGACCCTGACAACGGTCTCCCACAATGGGACAACCTTGCCCTTCTCCATGTCATAGTATCGCAGCAGCAAACCGACCAGAGTGCTCTTCCCGCAGCCGGAATGACCGACGAGTGCCACGTGTGATCCCGCCTGTAAACGATATTATATAAGGGAACAACAGCACAGATGATGAAGACATAAAACAAAAACTAAAGTCACGAAGCCACGAGTCGAGAATGACAACATGTAGTTCCTGATTCCAACCGTGGTCTTGAGACGCTGATGTTGAGAGAAATGCCAACCTTGATCTTGAGAGACAGGCCGCCAAGTATGCGATCCTCCCTCCTCGTTGGATATCGGAAGTGGATGTCTTCGAACTCTACCTCGCCCTTGACATCGCTCAACCTTCGGCCCTTCTCTGATTGAGAATCGATTGGAGGGTCCTGAAGAGAGCGAAGAGTTTAGCAGTTGAGTGCTATTTAGCCAAAGCACCTTCACGCAACGTCTTACACTCCAACAGGCAAATTCCAATAGGCAGTGAATGAGCGATAAACATATGAAACAATGTAGGATTTTAAGGAATGGACCAACCCTGTCAATGATTTCGAAGATTGGAGCTGCGGCTGCTTTCGCGGAAGATATCATGGTAAGCAGAGGGGCGGCTTGGCCGAATTCAATCAGTCCGGCGGCGACGGCCCTGTGCATTTGGGTGAAAGATAAGAGCGCAATGGGCATTTGCGCTATCATTCTAAGCATTCTGACAACGCATCGGTCCATTCCACACTTAAGGTGCAACTGTAAATATCTACATGGCGAACGCATTTTTATCCACGGACTTCTGTCTTTCATATCAATACTTACCAGAAGACCGCCAATGTGGTGCCAGGAGACACTTCACCAGAGATGACAATCATCGTTCCGTAGCTGAAGTAGGATGGGTTTTAGCTCCGATGCTTCATATAAAACATACTAGAATGTGCATCCCATGGACAAGTACACGGAAAACTGGATTATTGAAGCTCCTAGCGAAGATAGCAACGCTTTCCTCAGGTTGATTTTCGTTAGTCGATCTAGAACAGCGCTATATCTGAAAAATGATTTCTTGATAACTTTGTTTCACAACCGGTCTGAGTTACATTTTCGCCGCATGTCAACATTAGGTTTTCTAAATCGGTAGAAAAGTGATTTCTAATTCGTTTATTTCACTCGGAGCGATAGTTCATCGAATAGACAACTACACATTACTACCGATTTGGAAACAGCAGCCAACATTATAGGATGTAAGTTACTTACCGCGTGATTTCCCTTCTCTGTCCATTGAATGCTATGACAGTCTTGGCTCCTCCAATGACCTCTTCTGCCACTTCTCCGGCCTTCGAAGACTCTTTCTGCTCCTTGGGTGTAACTCGCGAGACCATCTAAAGTCAGCCTCTGTTTGTCACCAAGACATGAAGGATAACTATTTAGCGTAAGCGAACACATTTTATATTTTCTAATCTCCCAAATCTGCTTGTAGCAGTCGTGTTTTCGATAGACAACCGCTTGGAAGATGTGGGGGCGGGTAGAATAACGACTGACCAATTGTGTAATGGCAGTGGGCATAAAGAACAGTGGAGTGAAGGCAAGTACTATCAATGTCATCTTCCAACTGAAAACTAAGATTGTTTTCCCACATTATCATTGCAATCCCTCACCTGAAATAGAAAGCCACTGCTACTCCTGAGATGAGACGAGCACCACATACACATAGCATGCCTATTTTATCCCCAGCTCCATCCTTGATTCGATCGATGCCTCTGAATGACATTTAATTCGAAAAAGAAAGGACCGATTATAGTTTACTCGTTGGTCAGTGCTCCGGTAGCATTTGCATCAAACCACGCCATGTCTTGTCGCAGTACCGACTCAAAGTATCTAAAGGATGCTTCCGTAGAAATAATGTCTGCAAGCAATCACTTCTGTCGAATTCTGAACATCAGTCGCGTTGTGATCGTGTGCCAGCAGCTCATCTGTAACATTGGGGTTTTCCCTGTGGATTTCATTTTTGAGGTGAAGGACAAGAGCACCATGTGCATTTGCGCCATTACGGTGAAAAGGGCACATGCATGTTATGCACCTTCCAGTGTCCAATTCAGTATTATGGCGCAAAGGAACATGACGCCGTTGCCTTTCACCCGGTCATTCACCCCAATGAATCCCAGCATAAACGCGGCCCCACCGAAGCCCGCGTACATCTTGACGGCTTTGACGGCTCCGACCTCGAAGTGGTCATAGACAAATGTGCCATTGTCCCACTACAAAAGTTCATCAATTCAGCAAAATGAAACAAATCTGAACCGCTTGTTTCCCTTGTATAAGAACATCTGTCAAATGTTGGAAGATAATGGCGTCCGATGACTTCGTGGCTCCTAAAACGAGTTTTTCTCTCAACAATGAGCAACAGGGATTCGAAATGGGCAATAAAGTACTTTTCTCATTGATCGAAATCACACGAAGTTGTTGTCTCTAGGAACGATCGCCTAGTGCTCGTAGCATATAAGACGAATGGGAATGTGTGTACTATACTACAGACTTGGAAACCTAGTGAGTAAGCATTTTGTAAAGAACTTACCATGAACGGAGCAGAAGAAAATTCCAGCCACAATGAGAATTCGATCAAATGTCGTTGAATATCGAAACTGAATAGGCACTAGAAATCCGAAATATCAAATACGAAAACACACCAATTGGAGAAGAGAAACGCTGTCTGTGTATCTACTTTCAGTCCTGAATAACGTTGTTTTAATTTTAAAAATATTCCGGACTCACATCTGAATCTTCTTGCCCATGGCAGTGGTTCGAATGATAAAGGAACGACTTGTGACTACAGTTCCTCGATATAATCAGCTTTCACGTCCTGCGATGTTATGCAGATTTAACGTGTTTTTCCCAGAGAGAGCGAAAGCGAATCAGCAAGGCGCCAAATTGTTCGAAAATTTTTGATGCTGAATCACACAACATGCTCACTTTCGCGGTTATAGTGAGAGAGCGTATTGTGCCGTTCAGGTTATGTGAGAAGAAAAGAAAAGCAGCGTGATTTACGCTCTTTGCCAAATGAGCAAGAATCGTGCGAATGTATGAGATCATCATCCATCGGCCGATCTTTGAATTATGTATCATGCATTGTAATAATTATGTATTGTAACATGAAGCTCACAGATTTCATAAATCTTCTCCGAACGTTGTGTCTCTGGAAACGCTATGCATTGCAAAAAATGAGTTGCTACCAGTGTGTGTCCCGGGGCAAAGGAGTTTGGGTTGAACTGTTCATTTATCATGGACGTCCCTTTTATAGGAACATGACAATATATGCATGCTACGTAGCTTCTCCATTCTTCTCTCCAGACGGTGATCCAGTGCGAATGACATAAGATGGTGAAGGGGAAGGTGTGACAGCACACAAAAACAAGGAGCGAGCATTCTTTTTCCCGGAAAATGGACGCTGCTTTGCATACGTGGCTCCCTGTATAACAAGCACACCAGTGATGCTCGCTTTATTCTCGCACTCATACTTGAACTGATCTGCATCTACTGCATTTTCACTTTCGTTGGCAATGTGCTCACGATAAAACCCACTAGCCTCCTCAATACAAACATAACAACGAAGATGCCCATAACAAGCGATATTACAGCAGCAGCAATAACGTCGAGGAGGAAGTACTGGAAGAAATTGAGGTCCACGCCGTCGATTCGAAGGTTGGGAATGGCACCAAATCTGGAAAGCAGAAAAATCTTATATAATTCATACGGATTCAAATCTGCGGGTGAATATTTTAGGCACCAAAATAAATCATTACCTCGCCGCGTTCTCAACATGTTTCCCCAACAATTCCTCAGGCTGCAATGGTCGGGCCATCAGCAATTCGGAAATCTCCTTGGCACGGATAACATATCTGCAATTCAAATACAGTACATTAGCCTTTTCTCTTTGGAAACCATCCAATGTGGATGGCAGTTTGAGTGCGTTATGGGTTATGTTTCACCGGGAGTTATCGTGTTATATATAGTGGCATTGGACCATAACCCAGGCAGTTGTAAAACTACTAACCATAATGCACATACCGTTCCTCTTCCAGCATACTCCTCAGAGCCTTCTCTATCCGCTCCGTGTGCCATAGGTCCGATTTGTCGAGAAGTACGCCCATTCCAATGGCGATTATGTTACCAGATGTGAAGGTTTGATCGCCTGAGTCATAATTTATCAATGTTAGATGCCTTGAATCAACTAATGAAGTACATTCCATATCTCTGACTCATGGTTGAGCGGTTATTTCTCACAGATGTTATTACGCATCCTAACTGAACTGTTACACTAGCCTATTTATCTCCCAGTTGAAACATAGCCCGTAATGATGAAATAGCACATGAAAATGAGAGACCAGGGTGGCATCCAGTTGTGAGACGCTTACTAGGAATAACAGTTCAGATAGGATGCATAATAGACGACCGCTCAACAGGAACTAGATTAAATTAGTGCCCTTTGTGACTCGATTCAAGTCTCTAATCACAACTACTTACCAAACATTGGCACAGTGACCATAGGCACTCCTCGGTGTGCAGCCTCTATGAAGGAACCGAGGCCACCGTGGGAAAGGAAACCAACCACTCTGGTATCATCTGCAATGACAGTCACTCTTGCTTATATGTTGGGTTCCAACTACTGTGTTGGCCCGAATTTGTGTTTGTCTGTGATATAGTGCGAATACTAAGCGAAATATAAATTCAGCAAAAAAATCAACCCCTACTTCAAACTTTTTAAATCATGCTTACTGAGGAGATCACTTTGAGGCATCCACTCCGTCAGATATACGTTGTCGACAGTACGGGCTTCGTTCTGAGCAAAGTGGTCTCCCGTCGTTTCGTACTTCCAAATGAACTGTGTCTCCGGGAATCGAGTGCAAGCCTTGAATGAAGATCTCATCATATGCCCCAAGGCTAGAGTGGCGGGAAGAGCAAATGGTCATCCAAAGCATTTCATTTTCTTCCCTACTGGTTGACCAATTGGGCGATACACGAAGGGTAGGAAACGGTCGGCAATTTCCCTTCCCGGGCTATTAAAATCATGACCGATGATCACCGTTAGTATCGCACTCTTCATCTCCGGACTCATCAATGAGCTCTTCGCCATGGAACCGAACGAAATGATCACGGAACGAGCACGTCGAGTGAGAACAGCGTGCCATTTCTAGATTGAACTTGCTATGAAAGGATTAAAATGTTCAGGAAAGTAGCGATTTCGACTTGTGATGTTTTGCGGACAAAACAATGGTGAAAAGGCGCTAAACATAGAAACTCGACACTTATTCCTCCCGGAACAGTTTAATAAAATAATAACTGGGAAACATATAACTTAAGACAAACATATTTAGAGACTCGAGCATAGGCGGCCATAGAAAAAAAGGTCAAATCTCAGAAAATTATGAAAATAATGTCCTAGGGGCAGTTACCTTATGTATAGACTCCCGTTTGGTCTGTCTGTCTGTGTGTCTGTCCGTGACAGTGTGTGGCTTGTGGAAAACCCCTTCAAAATGGTCCTAGAGG
>JACMIF010004166.1:0-12829 GCA_014805445.1 Diplogasteroides magnus | reverse complement strand
CTCTTTAACATATGTAAAAACTGGAGGGTAGTTTTTTGTTAAAATTTTTTTATGATTTTTTAAACGAAATCGAAGTGGTGTTTCATACCTTATTTGAAATTTTCGTGAGATGCCACTATGCCCATTTGAACGAGCGCCCCCGAAAACCTATAATTCGAATCTAATCTCCCCCGTATATGTCATAGAACTCGCGAGAAAAAATCGAAAACTTTCGTCATAGTCAAAATTTGAAAAATCATAAAAAATCGAAAAATTGTTTTCATGAGCTACCACCCCCCTAACGTTACTCGCCCAGGTATGTAGTATTTTAAAAAAATACAAAAGATATAGGTTAGAAAAAAGGTGTACCAGGCACCCATTGTGAGCCTTACGATCAGTACGTGACCGGCCTGATATCTAAAACACGGTATTTTCAATGCGATATCACTCGGTACGCCTTTCCCTATCTCTAAACGTTTTTTTAAATGATGGCACTTCAAAACGTGCTCATTATACAGCACTCTATTTTCTCTGCGTCACATGTATGACCGTTGCTCCGTTTGCGTACTTCATAATTTATCGGACCGTCAAGGCACTGAAAATGAATATGAAGGTAATGATGGGTCTGTACTTTTAAACCAAACATCGTCTTTGAAGATACGCTTGAGAAGAGAAACTGCTGGCGCAGCAAAGATTGTTGAACGTGCTACTTGCGCAGGTTTGTACTAATTCCATTTGACTGCTTCTTGACAATGTGTAGATTTGTGTGATGACTGCTTTTAGGAGGTTTACTATTTATGCAAACTGACTTTACAAATTCTGTCTCTCTATATTGTGCCTATCCAAAATAAACCATCTTGCTTAGTAGTATGATTAACTGCGAAATAGCGTACGAATTACTGAGAGCACAGAGTTCACAGTCGTCAGCTGGATCGACTGCTCGTACTCATTAAATCGAGTCGGTTTAATAATATATTGAAGCATGAGTTAAGGATTGTATACGTTTGCAATGTTAAAGGTATAAACTTCAGTTAGCCATGTCTCTAATCATCTTGCTCGCTCCTCTGATGGCCTTCTTCACATTCACAGCATTTCCCATTTATCCCCCCGACCTGATGTTCGCCCTGATGCGATTTTGCTTTGCTGTAAGTTCCATTGGACGGTCGTATCAAATTTGACACATTATCAATTTTAACTCATTGAGCGCTAGTTGAGCAGTTGAACAAAATGAAGTTAGACGAAATTACACAGCTAGGCAACTAACTAACTAAATAACGTGTAATATTTCGTTTACTATGTTTTTTTAACATTCTGTGCACACGAATAGACATGCATTACGAACAAAAGCGCACGATTTCTAATTATGTGCTATTAGGATTGTACTTTTCCAGACAATGTTCTCATCCCTTTCTTCGCTCGTCGCCATGATGAAGACATCCGAGTATCAGAAGGTTCGTTCGCTTTTACATAAATAAATAGATACTTAAAAACATAATGTTAAGATATTTCTGTCCATTTCTATATCGAACACTAAATAGTGAAAAAATAACAACAAGCAAAAGTACCAAATTCATCATTTTTTTGTTTCTGGTTGCCAGTGTTTCTAAGCGTCCGAGATTCTTTCTGAACAAATATTGATATGATGCAATTTTGTGTAGAGCTTATAGACAGAAGTATACTCGTACGAGTTCAGCTCATGCGCTCGCTCTTACACTGTGCCAAACGGGGAAAGAAAGCATCTGGAGCAAAAGTATCGTTCACAAGTGCTTCAGTCATGTTTACTACAGTCCATCAATAGAATCGTCACATATGTTCCATTTTCAGTGATTATCTATCTTTCACCTTCAATAACATATTTATAGTAATGACAATTTGGTTCTTTACGACAAAAATTTTTTCACTCCTCTGGGAGTGGCGGAATAGAAAATTCTTAACGTAGCCAGGGTCTTAAAACTTTGTGCTTATTCGCCCTTGGTATTGCAACGAAATTCGTTGTTTTCTGTTTATACAACATTTCTAATCGTAAATTTCTAAAAAAAAGATAGAAAAGGTTTGTTCCGAACCTACAACTACAAAAAAAAACTTTATTTACAAACAAATAATGATATTTGCACAGCAGTTACGTATTGAACTTGCACTCTCCAACTTGCAGGAAAAGCGCCAGACAAGTGGCCATAACTGAAAGGGTCTGAAAGTGTCCATTCAGTCGTCAATAGCAGATAATCAACTGACAGTCAAAACAAAAGACTTGCTGACGACTGCAAATCCCCATATGGAAATGCCCAGATTCGCTTGGTCCAAGTGACACGCAAAGGCAAGGGCCGCGTGGTAAACCTGAAGAGGAGAATTAATTCATCTCTATGAATGTGGAGTCTTTAGGGGTCTCTTGTCAAAGCAATTAGTGCATTTGTCATTCGCCCAAGATCCGCGCAGATGTTGTCCGTAGCATGAAGAGATAACCACTCCGCGGAGATTAGACGAATGACAAATTCACTAGTTTCTATGATAAGAACACCCTAGAAGTCTTACATTCGGTCTGTACGGAAACCAGATGACAATGTTGGAGCAGAGCGCGGATTTCGTATTGTATATCTGCAAAATACTGAGTTCGTGTTTTGTACCCGATCTGCCGCGCACTGTGTTGTGCAGTTCCGAGGGACCCTTAGTGAGATAGTAAAATGAAAACACACAAAATAGCACAACAGGGAATGCCAGTAGAACACACTAAAGCATACTGATTATGGTATTGTGCAATTTAGAATGACAAACATAGGGTGACGTCAATACACGTGCCACTATGAACGTCGAGAAGATTGTAGTGGGAATGATAGTGGCAATCATGATGAAGGCATATTTCTGAAGGGCCTTTGGCCATCAACGAATAAATGCGAAATTTCCTACATTGAACATGATGTCTAGTCGTTTGACGCATTCCGTCAGTCGATTGTGGACAAGTATGAGCTCTATGAGGTAATCACACAAGCGTTCATCAGAAGAACAACTGTCATGAAAGCGGATCTAAATTCAGAGAGCAGTCATGATTATCTGCAAATGAAGGGAACGCATGCAATAGCTGTCATGTTCGGATCTGAAACAGCTATCATGGTTGTGTTATGGAGAGTTCTTTTGCGTGTTTCGGAACAGGTCGGAGCATTCTTTAGTTATTTAGGAGCGGCGCGGAAGTGTTTCGAAACGTTTCGAAACGCTTCCGACAGTGCAAAGGAAGTGTTTCGAAACACTTGAAAGAACGCTCCATTACAGAGATAAGCATCTGTGAAAATCCTACACCGCGGACTTGCTCGTTGAAGTGGACGAATTCGTAATTCGTCGCTTGAATCAATAAGGAAAATATGAAGAGAGCTACGGCCCAGCATAGAATCGTATACATCTTTGCGATCTGCAATGCGGTCAGTAGCATTTCGACCAGGAGCGATCAATACAATATGATGGTGAATAACATACCCGGAAAATGACGAAGATGATTTTGTTGCCAAACAACTGCAAATTACAGGTTTTTGCATTCATTCGAAAATGAGAGCAGTTTTTAGGGTAGCGCAAACCACTTATGGGAGTAACGGGATGGAATGAGTTGGCCGCTCTTAGTTCCATATAGCCAAGAAGAATGAAGAGACGTGAAATTTGACTCCCTGTTCAATTCGAACCAATGGTATTTTTCATTCCTCCCTCACTACCTAGAATAGGAATCCAAGCAGAAGTTTTTTTCCCTCCGAGCTGTTGTCTATCACATGAGATAGACAATCGATCCTATGGAATTAAACGAAAAAAAAATGCATCTTTGCTTGGATTTCCTACCCTGGTCCCACCCGTTCTTCACAGATCAGCCACGTTCGAGCGATTTCAATGGATGTGGGAGTAGATATCATTTTTTCACGCCTATTCATTCTTCTCGGTTCCATGAAACTAAGAGCGGTCAACTCATTCCCGGGAGCGGTTTCATTTGCGCTACCCTAGTACTTCATACCGTAGAAATGGTGGGATCGATACTCGAAAAGATGTCGTAGTCGAGCAAACTGCATACAATCGATGCAGTAATGTAGACAAATATAATGGAGATTATGATATAGAAGCTGCGAACGATACATCGTAATTGACCTCGATATTCTTGAATACCGACTCCCTAAAGAATCTTCAAGAGTAATGATTATAGAGACATAGTCTAATTCGGAAAAAGCACGCCTACAAGATGAGCTGTAGAAATTAGGCCATGTATGTTTGATTGGGTACTAAATGGGATGTCAGATCAACCTTTCAGTTTTTGTTGCGGAGTGCTGTGGGTCGAGAAAATCGGTAGAGATTTGTAAAAAAAAGCAACATGTATTTCGTTTCGTTTCGCTCATGCTCACCTGATGGGCTTCATACAATTTCTCGAGAACAGTACACGGCTGTTGAGTTGATTGCCAGTACGCAAGGAAAAACTGTATCAGTATCTACTTCGGTTTACAGACTGAACTTACCGTGGACAGCGTCGCTTGCACACTGGAAGTCATCACTCCGAGAGATGCCGCCGTGGTGGCAGGATCGAACCTTTGCTGCGTCACATGGCACAGAATGTGGATGATCAAGTAAGAATCTGAAGTCGTACTGGCATCATAAATGGCTTTCCCCCGCCAACTAAGGCAAACGTTGACAGCTACAATGCCTGATGAAATTGCACGTTGATACCAACTCCTGCTGCGGTAGAAATTGACTCCAAGCATGGTTGAAAGCTGCAGAAGTATAATTTTAACATAAGCATGTCGTAAGACGCTAGTATGTTCATACATAGCAAATTCTGTAGAAGAGTGAATCCACTTTGCATTCATTTTCACAGTTTATGTCATCATCTTTCTTTTCGTGAAGTTTACCGTTGGTCTTGGCCTGAAATCGGGGGCATTTGAGGCTGAATGACTCAATTTAACTTACACCCGTTACACTGCAGCTTCCTCCTTCCTCGTTGGCCACTTCACTACATTGACTGCCCTTCTTCAGCTCCTCCTCGATCTTTAGAGAAGTGACAAAAGTAGGCAATGCCATGGCTGTAATGTGGATGAAGCCGTGATGTCAAGAGGGAGCGCCATAATATTCTACACGTGGAATCGATCACGTCGCATCACGCAACAAACAAGGAAACCAGAAAAGATGGGAGAAGTCCAGGTAAACGAATCCTACCTATAACGGAGAACATGAATATAAAATAACGTCGCAATTGGTCGCATGTGTATGGAACACCGAGAGTATTCGTCTCTTAATATTAGGGTGATCCGAAAGTCTTGTTACTTTTTCGATTTTTGTGAGATATCTCGAAGGAAACAGAGTTCTATTCCCAAACAACTATTGCATTAATATGTCCATGTCCACACATGTTTGCCATTAGTGGGTGATGACGTCACCTCTTCTGATGACGTCATGGCAGTCGAATTCCCAAAACCAATTTGACCCCCCAAAAACGATCTCATGCCATAACTTCCTTGAAAGTGGTCGAATATTTGATGTTAGATATTCTAAAAATAGGTAATCTTTTCCCAAACAAATCAGCATTGTTAGGGCTCATGACCTCAATCTACCGAACAGTTATGGTCAAAAAACCGGAAATTTTCGAAATCTACAATTTTGATCGGAGAGGCACCAAACTTGCCAGGAATGTAGAGGACCACAAAAGAAAATTTTTATTGCATTGAACATCTTTTTGCGAAAGTATATTCAGAAGTTATAGCAAAAATCGGATTTTCGCGCAACAAAAATTGCATTTTTTGCTATAACTTCTGAATAAACTTTCGCAAAAAGATGTTCAATGCAATAAAAATTTTCTTTTGTGGTCCTCTACACTCCAGGCAAGTTTGGTGCCTCTCCGATCAAAATTGTAGATTTCGAAAATTTCCGGTTTTTTGACCATAACTGTTCGGTAGATTGAGATCATGAGCCCTAACAATGCTGATTTGTTTAGGAAAAGATTACCTATTTTTGAATATCTAACATCAAACATTCGACCACTTTGAAAGAAGTTATGGCATGAGATCATTTTTGGGGGGTCAAATTGGTGTTGGGAATTCGACTGCCATGACGTCATCAGAAGAGGTGACGTCATCACCCACTAATGGCAAACATGTGTGGACATGGACATATTTATGCAATAGTTGTTTGGGAATAGAACTCTGTTTCCTTCGAGATATCTCACAAAAATGGAAAAAGTAACAAGACTTTAGGATCACCCTAATATGGCTGTGGTACTGGAACAGGGGATGGATAAAACCCCGACAATCCTTGAGGATTCACCACATCCCGTCTGTGCACAACCAACTACAATAGTGGCTATATGTGAACAAACAATTGCTCTATTCGAGAGAAACAACCCTACCGACAGCACTTTTTGAATCCGAGATGAAAATATATTCTCTGACTGTATCGACCCCACTGTTTACGATCTCGGCCTTTGTGAAACGGCCATGAAAATTGAGCGTGCATTTTATTAGGTCGGCAAATAAGTATCTTTATATCATGCTTTTACCCCTATTTAAAGGACTAATGGCCAGGTCATCAGGAGTGGTAAATCTATGGAGACATAGAGTATTATAGCCAAGATTGCGGACGTGCGGAGTGTGTTTTTTTTGAGAAACTCCTGTCTTATATCAATGACAAATGACAAATCTTTGCGTCCTAGCAAATAAAATGGATTTATTTATTAGTGCAGGTACTTGCGAACACTTTATCAGTTAGTAAAGATGAGATCTGCAGTGAATTTGCATCCTCCTTCCACCGTTCCGTGTCCGTACTGCTTCATTGAGGGTGATTGCCATCCACCGAATGGAACGAAGTTGGAGAAGTCCTGCAGATAAACGAATTCAGAAGCTTTTATAGAACAGGAGGAGGCTACTAGGGGTTCAAAAACTGCAAAGTTTTTGTCATTCTTCTTCGGAGCGCGGTTGTCTCACTCCATGATAGACGACCGCGCAGCGGTGAAGAATGACAGCAAATTTACAGTTTCTGAACTGCTGGAGGCTACCGCGTCGCATCAACCCACGCATCCAAGCTAATTTCATTTTCACTGTCCTACTAGCGGTCGAATCAGTCTAAACTCCCGCATTGCGGAAGTGTACATTTGCCATTCGTCTTATCTCTATGAATAGCGATCGACAGCAAAAGAGAACAAATCAAATGAATGACAAATGCACTCTATCTACTACCGTCTTACAAGTATTTATACCGGCTTTTTGTCGAGTTCCACAATCCACAGTTCATAATTCGTGTAATCAGTGAAGTCGCTGCCCATGATCGCTTCCCAGCTGGCCTTGTTCGTAAAGATGCCAGGCTAAACAATATCCTTCTTCACTATATTATCCATCCCATCTACCTAATACCCTCGACGTGACCTTTTTGCCGACATTCGCACTAATTTTTGTGTGTTATTTCATTTTCATGTCGTGCACTGAGTTGAGCTAATCGATAATCATTTCATTATATTTGTTACCCTGTCGAGTCCCTTCACGAAGCCTGCCAGTCTCTGTCTGTTGAGCGTCTGGTTGCGTCCCCAACGAGAGGTTCTGAATTGTGCGATATCCCCGAATAAGAACAACCAGTTTAAGAACCGGGCGTTTTTGAACAGGGACGTTTTGGAACTGCTCTGCCCCTATTCCCCTAAGAGCTGTATCTGTCGGTTCCAAAAGTCCCAGTAATTAAAAGGCAGTTCTTACTCTGGGTATGACTAATTTGTTTAAATTATGCGGTTTCTATGATAAAACACTAAAGAAATACATTTAATTCGTAAAATCCTTGCGGAACTGAGCTGTTGTATATCTATTCCTGGAATGGTAGTGAACCGGGAATTCTGCATCTTTTGTATTGACAATGGTCATTCCACTGTCCATGAGCGACATGCAACTATCGAACGAAGATTCAACCGCTTTGCGGAGATTAAACGAGTCAGAACAACATTTTGCGTTTAAAAATACTACGGAATCACTGCGTGGTTTGCCATCATTATGGTTACACTCAACAAAAGCAAAGCCAAATATAGGTAAATTAAGACCTGATATCATTTTTAAAGGTACAGTCCGGGGCGCCGATTTCTATCGCAAACTGACATTAGAGACGGTGGAATTTGAATTAGCTAATTAGCGAATAAGATGAAAATTTGACATTTCATAGAAATGTTCGTTCCTAGCTCTGAATTTAAACTTCATTCTCATTAGCCCATTTCGATGCAAAGATGATAGTAAAGCTCCATTAAACGAGCTACCGTGTCTAATGTCAGTTTGCAATACTCGGCGCCCCGGAGTGTACCTTCAATCAATTTAATATACAAATCAAACGTGCATACCCTCCAAGAACTTCAATGAATGGCCCTTGACTGGATAAACCTTGGTTGTTCAAATGGTTGTTGAAGGCATCGGTCTGAAAGAATGAATTGCGTATTTCTTTAGATATGATTATAACGATGCATTTTGCTTCAGTAGAAAATTCATTTCATGCGAACCTGAGCTTCTGGCGTAGCACAAGATGACAACAGACAGGGCACGAAGATGGGAACAACTCGATAAACGCCGGCATTCATTGCGTTCTGATGATAATTTAGGATGACGCGCATTGCAATTCTGTGCCCATAAGCCCGTTCAGCTAAGATTAAACTATTTTTAGACGAAAGTGGCCAAGCTGCCACCACCGTGGACGGCTCCTCCACTTTTACAGAAAAATGTGCGGCTAATCGTTTTCATTCCCGGCTCCCGACTTTCACAGTCATGTGAAGGAAAAACCGTCGCATTCAGCCGGCTCAGTCATGGGTCAGAATTAGGGTATCTAAATCGGGAGTAGAGTACATTCGTCTGTTGTCTGATTCCCGAGGAGCTGTTATCTCGTTCGTGCAACAGACAACCGCTCCTCGTTAATCAGACATCAGGCGAATGTACCCTACTCCCGATTTGTAATCCCTTGTCAAAATGACTACACTACTTGATGTTGATTCATGACAAAGTCACTGAATGAATTCACAAAGGCCTTCCAATTCCTTTGTGGCAAGTCGTGTGATAATAGGTTGAATTCAATATTTAACGCACGATATTTCATTTGACTAGTGTGCTGAATAGGGATCGCATTATGGAACGATATTGACAGCCATTCATTTCTACGCGCCTAATTTTACCGATTTCGGTCGTCTCCACGAAGTGAAGTCCCTAATGCGATCCCCAGTGCTGAATGCTCTGACAGTACCTTCATGTTTGTCGTGCCAACAGTATCCGGTCTCCCAGTCGACTTCCAAGGTCTTCCCAGGAATTCCTCATAGTAATTACCGTTCGCAATACACTGGAATTGCGTCGAAGATATGGCCTTAAGTACCTGATTGACATATTCCAATTAAAACATTTTAAAGGAGCCACAAAGGGAGATTTATGTGCATGCTCTTTCGGGTTCACTTCTCTCCATTCCTCCACGTTTTCGTCGTCAGAGCGGTCTACTCTGAGAACGAGAGTGTAAGGGCATTGGAGAGAAGTGATCCCGAAAGTGCATGCAAATAAATCTCCCTTTGTGGCTCCTTTAAATGCGTAATAGCTATTTCCCAAAGACCAACCTTGTCCGAGGTTATGGCCCATCCCGCGTCTAGTCCATTGGGAAGAAAAGCTCCACAGAAGAGGAGGGCGAAGACGATATTCTTCATGACACCCATGACTGAGTCTGCGTTTTGTCGCACAGTGCGCCATTTATTGATGCCGCCAAGTGCCTATCAGGCAGTGATTTGCTTACAATTAACATGTAAGCATTTGTGCCCATCTACGTGCTAGGTGAATCGTTTCTCTCGTAGCAACTGCTATTTCAGATGGCTGGAGAGACGGACTGACGAGAAAGGGGAGGGAGCAGAGGCAAATTATTTCTGGCCCACGCTTGCATCCATCCGTCTGCCAGCTTATCGGAGGAAATGACATGGAAAGTGTGCTACTCAAACCACACACACACATCACACACATTCACGCATACACACAACTTGAGTGGTACAATACGCCTTGATGCTGCCAACCGATCGACGAGCCCTGTTACGCTCGCACAGCCTGTCAAATAGTAGGGATGAGAGAAGAATGATTCTGTTTAGCCTCATTCCGATCTATCTAACGCTGAGTATCAGCGCGAAAGTGCAAGAATGTAAAATCTTCAAGGTGCACGTTTCGGAAGGGTTCAACAAAGTGAACAATCGTTTGATCTCCAGAACGTAGAAATCAATACAGTCGGAATCTCCTGAAGCTACAATATCAGGGAAGGAAATGCAATAGCCTGTAATAATAGGGAAATGACAACAGAAAGAAAAATAGCAAGAATGCCACGTTGGCACAACATGGTTAACAGTCTTGCATATGAAAATTAGTTATGCAGATGATGCAAATATATCCGAATGCAAAAAGCAGAAGATCTCGTATTTGTAGACGTGCCAATATTATAAGAAAAAGTGAAACGTATCTAGAAACACCATTTTAATAGAAGCGGTGTCTGAAATAACTTTACATATACATAACTTTAATATTTTACATTAAAAAAATAAATGTGAAAATGCCGATCGGTTCTCCGTCATCAGATCTATAAACGAACGGACGATATTGACGCGATCTCAATTCGCCGCTGGGATATGACACTTTCTCTGGCAAAAGTCATTTATTTTGCTATTTTAAAAATTCATTTCCATTTTTTAATGATTTTTAAAAATCATATAGAAATCAGAAATTGGGCATCATAGTCACTGGTATGCCCTGGAAATTTTTGACAATTTTCAAGCACCTTGTTGTTGAATGATAAATCTAAAATCTGATATTTACGTCTTTTTCATGCATAACTAACCTTCAAATTGTTAGAATCTTGTCGAGAAAATTTTGACAGATGCCAATTATTATTCTTAACAATCGAACGGTTGATTTTTGCGATATTTTTATTTTGAATTCTGATATATTTAAAAAACTGTTCGTGTGAGATTATCGATTATTCTAATGTGATTCGACCGCCCTTCTACGCAGCCGAAATGAAATGAATGACGGTGCGAGAGGAAATCTACTGTTAGACAGGCTGTGCGCTCGCGAGTCTTGCACTTTTCGATCCGATCGACACGTGATTCATTCCTCGAGCCTTCCTTTCGAGCCCATCGGTCCATCAATCCGACCGCCGCTAAGCAAGAACGATCGGATCGAATTGTTCGAGCAAGGTTAGGCAAATCGGCACTATTAGGTGCCGTTTCTGTGCCGTACTCATTCGTCCCGTTTTTCTTCTACGCGTTCGATCTATAATGCGAACAGACCCTTCGCATAGCAGAGAACGGTACGAATGAGTACGGCACAGAAACGGCACCAAACTGTGCCGCTTTGCCTACCCTAGTTCGAGCCTTACGATCCCCTACCCTACTGCCAAGTACCTGTAAATTGCTCATAATTATCCTTTAAACCACTTTTGAGCATCATCTCTTTACGAAAGAAGACGGAGAAGCTGAGTCATCGAGGTTGTTGTTACGTTGAATTGTCAGCCATGGGGCTGCAAGGGGGCGTGTAGGAAAGTATACCAATCTGCTATCTAATCGGTGCATGGGTGCATCATTCCTCTCCATGGAGCTGCTATTTTTGACGGCGAAAGGGCCCCTGAGGAAAGCGGGGAACGGACAAATGTTTGGCTCTTCACTAGGGTGTCGCAACCGGTGCCCGGGAGTTCCAGCGAGGAATGAAATGAACGGGACTCCCATTCATGAAAATGGGAGTCCCGTTCATCCCCTTCATTCTGACAGGGTAGATCGATCGGAAAAGAATGAAGAGGAAGAGGCATGAATGGGACCCCCATTCATGAACGGGAGTCTCGTTCATTTCATTCCTCGCCTGAACTCCCGGGCTCCGGTTGCGACACCCTACTCTTCACATTCATTTAGCAACATATTCTTTGAAATGGTGCCTCCTGCACGCATGACGTGAGTGGTGAACTCTATGCGTGATCGGTAGCAGCTTTTCTATGGGAGACAGTAGGTTAAAAAAAGAATATTACCGTAATAGACATATCAGTTACGTTAGAATTCATAATACATAGACAGCGTAAAATATTACGGTGATGAAGCGCCTACGAAGCATATTGATCTCATAGATGGCAGCTGAATTGCTACCATATTCTTTGAACATGAACTGATTTACCTGTTTGTGTGCCGATTGTCACACTTTTCAGAAAACCTCTTCAAAGTGGTCGTAGAAACTCGAATCACAAACCATTCGTCTCCTCTGGGCGTGATAAATTCAAAAAATCGGACTGCTTTGCAGCCCCGCCAGTACGGAGTGCGTAGAGGCTCCACTATTACTGACCGCGTGGCAGCCACACCCGTGCACCCCACTACCCTTCAAACTACCCTTTCTGTGTTTAGCGAACTCAAATTACCCAGAAATTCTAAATAAACTTTTGAAAATTGCCTGTAAAAAGAACTAGAACGTTTGCGAGTGCTGGAACGTGGAAGTTGTAGTTTGTAGTTTGGAAGCGAACTCTAAATACAAGCACTCACAAACGTTATATTAGGGTGTTCCGAAAGTCTTTACACTATTTCGATTTTTTTGAAATATCTTTGTGGAAACTGAGTTCCCCTATCAAACAACTATCGCATAAATATGCTTAGGTCCTCACATGTTTACCATGAGTTGGTGATGACGTCACTCCTTCTGACGACATCATGGCAGTCGATTTCCCAACACCAATTTCTCCTCCCAAAAGTTCTTCGTGCCATAACTTCTTTCTAAGTGGTCGAATATTTGATGTTAGATATTATAAAAATAGGTAATCATTTCCCGAACAAACCGGCGTGGTTAGGGCTCATGTGCTCAATCCACAAGAAAGTTATGGTAAAAAACTGGAAATTTTCGAC
>JACMIF010004164.1:0-12831 GCA_014805445.1 Diplogasteroides magnus | reverse complement strand
CATGTTAGAACATGTTCGAAAATGTTTTTGCCTTTGTCTCGCCGAGTAGTGTCTATTGGTTTTTGGTTTGAGGCTCTACGACCATTTTGAAGTTTCACCGGCGAAGGTTCGCCAATGGCGAAGGGTTCGCTGGCGAGGGTTCGCCGGTGAAGGTTCGCCAATGGCGAAGCTTCATGCATACGGCCAATGGTTGGCACATAGCCTCAATTACAAAACTTATCGTGTATGTGGTAATTAGGGGTTTCAAATCGGTAAATTTGTTGTCATTTTTCTTCGCAGCATTGCGATCTATCACCGTTTGATATTTCATGAGGACGACAATTAATGTGAACAGTATGTCAAAACGATTCATTTTCGCACGAAAGCATGCACGAATTTTGTTACATAAATACATACTTTGAATGGCCAGTATTTCATATCAGACTGCACGAGAGGGTCATCGAACTTGCGGCCGATGAGGCGCAAGGCGTCTGAAGCTAGCACACGGATGTTAAAACAGTGCAATGAGAACATACCAAAGACGGTGTTATGATCGCTCATCATCGCTTGATCTTTGGCTGCATCCCCGATCAGCCGACCCGAATAACCAAACGCTACATAGGAAGGAGTCGTGCGATGGCCTGAAGGACAATAGACTTAGTACATCAAATAAGCAAAATTGTGTGCTATCTGAAGAGCTGTCAAGTATATCTACAACTCGAAGGTTTCATTTAACACTATTGTCTTTGAGACCTTTATCAATTATTAGGTTGGCCCATATGTTATGTCGCACATCCGAATTTTCTTCCGTATTTCCAAAACCAATGGGCACAGACCCAAACCCATATAGTCACTTACTGCCCACAATAGTGCCAATTCACTGTCACCTCCAGAAGCATTGATCTACACTGTGAGGATCAAGCGGCTGTCTCAAATATGTCTGATTCAAAGTGCAAAAAAGTTCAAAAATTCGTCATAATTTCAGTTTAAAAGATACAATATTCCGACCAATTTGTGTCGATCGGTAAAAATGAAGAATCCTTCAAATTGAGCCTAGCTCAAAATTCTTTGACTCGTAAACACTAATGATTGAGTTTATTATAATATCCGAAAATAGGGCAGATCTGATTAGAAATGCGCTAAAAATTTGGAAAAATGTTATTTTTGAGGACAACATTTTCACATTTTTTGATCTTTTTGTTCGCATTTCTTAACTAATCGGGCTCATTTTTGGATATGATGGTACGCCTACTGAGTGATTTCTAGCAGCCACAGGATATTTAAACTGGACCAATTTTATGGGCACGCGATATTCACCCTCTTTCTTAGAACGTATTTCAGTTGGAAAATCGATTTGAGAAACCAAGTTCTGCCAGATCGTAGAACAAGTTATCACAAACATTTTCATAATTGGTCGGAATATTGTATCTTTTAAACTGAAATAATTCAAACTTTTTTGCACTTTGAATCAGACACATTTGAGACAGCCGCTTGAACCTCCCAGGGTAGATATAGTGTTCTGGCGCGGTGGCAGTGAATAGGTAGTACTGTGGTGGGCAGTAAGTGATTTTATGGGTTTAGGTCTATCCCCCATTGGTTTTGGAAATACGGAGGACAAATCAGTATGCGACATAACATATGGACCAACTTAATAATTACATTTCAGATGACAAACCGCGATTGTTGGGGATGATTTCCACCTTTCCGTTCCTGAAAACTGCAACACACGATGAAGATGTCCCCAGGTCGATTCCAATCGCATTGGGCCGATTATGACGGGGAACTTCTGCAAATCCAACCTCGACACGAACAACAACAATCAACGAAAGTCACAACTTTGCAAGATGGGCAATTTCAATAGTGGCACGTTAGAATTTACGATTGTGGTCGTTATGGATCCAGGAAAGGTAAAGCTAGCATAACGTCCATCAATAGGATTTGAAAATGAGACAGATGTCAGGGATTCAAAACCGGTAGTAAAGCCATTTTGTGATTCGCCCAATCTCATTTCACTTGAGCTCTCTTTCTCACTTGGAGCAATGGCGTCCTGTTCGCCGTTTGCTCTCGTATCCGCTGTACTTTGCATCCTAAAAGAACTGTTATACACATCGACCCATATCGCACATGAAATATGTGAAAATCACGATTAAAGTAACGGCGGAATATCACGCAAATGAGAAAAAAGAGAAGAGAGCGCAGTCGGTCAACATGGCACAGGGTGTATACGGGTGTCTCGGCAAACCGGCATCGGCAACCATCCGATCATTGGTTATAAAATATATGCATATTGAAATGGGATGAAAGAGGGGTAACGTCCGTGAGCAAGGGGAATTATTTCGGACTAACGGAGAAATGGAATAACGTTGCAATAAATGTTTTTTTGCACATTCTGGATACTGCATCGTGAGTTTGTTTTCCTCTCGTTCCTCTCACTTTTCTCTCTTTCTTCCAGTCTCCCCCCCCAAACACTTCTCTTTTTTTCGCTCTCTCACTTTCTCATTCACGTGGTCCACTACAAGCGACCAACAATTTATTGGAAGGGGGAGTCGTGCAGTTTACTATTTCGCAAGAGAAGGCGTGTTTACTAGGGTTTCCAAAACGGAAGTCGAGTGCATTCATCTACGGTCTAAACCTCGCAGAGCAATTGTCTATAGCACGAGCGAGACAACCGCTGCTAGTGATTCAGACGACAGACTAATGCACGCTACTACCGTTTTTGAAACCCTGGTGTTTGCCGGGCGAAAGCAGTGCACGTTTTTCTTCACCAATCTTCGTCTGGGGATGTCGTCCCATAAGTGTTCTTATACCTTTCCAGTATTTGTCACACGAGGAATTTTCATCGGCACCTGCAGACATTTCATCATCTATTAATGCAAGTAATGCACATCAGGGATCGATATATTTGCGGTCATTTTCCTCCGCGGCGCTGTTGTCTCACTCGCTAATAGACCACCACGCTGCGGAGAAGAATGGCGATAAATTACAATTTAGAACCCTTGAACCACATACGTTCTGATATATACATATGAGTGCAGCAGTCTGAGCAGAGAGTGTGAAAGAGAGCGATACCTTAACAACCATGCCTCCAGAAAGAAACACAATAAAGAACGAACATGAACCTCCCTGACTTTCTGCCTATCATGAGGTCGAAATATTGAAGAAAACGCGCCATCGTTGATTCCGCAAGCAACACGCATGTAGTTCTGACTAAGTGCAGCTGAGCCTTCTGAACGATTTCTCATGAACGCTTTTCCCAATGAATGGTCTGAACACATTGGGGTTTCGAAATATGTAGTTAAGTGCATTTTTCATTTAATACGTAAATCCCCAACTCGTACCACGACTTGCATGGAGCAGGATGTGCCTTTCAAGGCAGAAGATGTTCTCACACGATGCAGGAGGTGAAATTCTGCTTCAGGAGGTCTCTCCTGCAACAGAATTTTATTATTGGAGTGGGTGTCTTGTTGGATGGATCCCACGACTGTCTTGTACTTACCGGCGGCTGGATCTGGAGAATCGTGTTGTCCGGAAGTGGCAGACAAGCAAATGGCTTTCCTTCGGGCTCTATCTGCAGGATGTTTCCGTTGACGTTGTCACCTGCAGATATGGTTGCTGGTTTGAGTATATTATGAGGTTTATGATTTAATGCTAATATATATTAGGTTGTGAAGAAAGTAATGTTAGATTTATTTGAAGACATTTATTTTTATTTAGACAAGCTGCATAATTCCATTGTAAGCGGTTATGTATAATAGGCAGGCATGCCATTCTGGCACAAATTATAGCGGACTGCACGCTTCTTCATTCTGGAGTTATAAAAAAAAGGAAAACTTCGGCCACTTCGCAGCTCCCCAACATCGGATTTCTCAATTTTCCCGGACTTTCAAGCAAAGCATATATGCTCACTAATGGAATATATTAACGTTGGGAACTGTCCTCATCACATGCTAGAAGGGCTTTTGATTATGTCTTGTGACTAGGAAGTTCTGATGGAAAAGGTAAAAACAGTCAAATGGGCGATAATGTTTGAAATAAATGTACAGTTTGGCGGAAAGGAAACGATATCAAACGATATGGGCATGGATTAATGTCCTACTCTTGTACTGTCCATTACCAATAATAATTATGAAAGTCGACACGTGTGAACAAAAATAAAAATAAAATTACATTTTTCGTGAAAACTGGTAATGTGCTGGTCGGGACCAGTTTTGATTTTCTTGAAAATCCATTCATTATGTCCTTTAAAACGAAGTAGCCGTATAACTTGGCAGTTAATTATAATAAGGGAGACGAGTACTACATATAGCGCATACGTGTTCCTTGAACCGTTTACTATAGGAAAGGAACGAGAAAAGATATGCAAGAATTCGTCATTTATTAAAAATTGGCAAATATTCTTATCGATGCTACCTGAATAAGGCATTTAGAGCTATAATCGAATGTGGATTTATAATTTACTGGTAATGCACAAGTTGCTTCCGAAATATGATTGAACAGGCTGATTTAGCTTTTAAAAACGAGCTGTCACTATTTCTCAGATGAAAAGGCGTTTTTTTCACTTTTTTCAAAAACAATTGCCCTGAAAAATTCTGTTGGCTGGGAAGTCTCTCACTGGGGCCTGGTATTGTTCATGACACGGCTCATGCAATTGCACGTTTAGTTTGGTCCGGAAAATTCACTTCTTGAAAAGATATCTAGAGAACTTATCAGTAGTCTTCACTGCAACCATGCATTTTGAAAGCCTACTGATTTCTGTGTTGCAGGCCTGGAGCAGCTAAGCTAGGCAAACATGTTGGCCAAAGCTAGTCAACAACTATGCACTACACAATTACTGTCTAGCGTTCACTGAGATTTTTTTGTATCGCAATAACAAATTCTAACATTACTTTCTTCACAACCTAATATTTAAGATATACCTCCTGTGAAACATAAGGCTGATTTCCGTGGAGCGATTGTCTCTGTGAATCATAGACCATGAATGGCTGTGGAATATAATAGATGAATGAGAAAATCAGATAGATAGATAGATACCTTCTTGATCTTCCTTGAAAATATTTCGCGTGACGCTTCGTTCAGGGAAGCAATGGATCCTGTATGTACGACAGGGAAGAATGGAAAAGAGAGAATGATGCGCTCTTTACGAAGGGAAGAGGGCGCACCACTGCGGAGGTGATTCACTAGGGTGTCGCAAATGGGAAATTATTGACAGTCGTTCATTTCTATGCATCTAACTTCATTCCTTAACGTTCTTCTCTACATTGCGGCGACAACAGCGATGTAGAGACGTTAGACGGCTAAAAATTAACGGCTGTCAATAATTTTCCATTTGCGACACCTTATGATTCACCCTTTCATTGCACCGCTGGCCTTTGCAGTTGTCGGCCGGGGCGAAACACCTAGTTGCTTTCAAAGGTGTGATTGGAAAGATTGGCTCGAGGAAGTTGTCCCGGGCCAAGCCAGTGGAGCAACTGTGTAGTGAAGCCGCAGACACGGCTGAATGAAGATGACGACAATAGTTATTCATTACCGTCAAACTATTTCATTTTTATTAATGCTTCTTCTCCGGAAAGCCGTTGTCTCTCTCCCTTATAGAGAACCGTTCTGCGGAGAATAATAACGACAAATTTATCGATTTAGAATCCTTCGTAAGCACAATTTCATTTTAGTGAGGACTAGGCGAATGAGAAATGCACTTTACTACCGATTTAGAATCCCTATGATCAGCCGCACCATGCAATTACCATAATTATGTAGTCCGTTTGGCTGCACCTGCGCCTTGGATAAGAGGAATCAGCCTCATGCACCTCCATTAGTGGTCAGTCGCATTCAACCTCTCCTGTGGACCTATACTCCACTCTTCTTTCTTCCCTTACATGGAAGCTTTAGATTAATCACCATAATTCAATGCAAAGGTAAGAATAATTTCGTATATTATCTACATCAAAAGTGGATCATCAAGTCTTCACCTATTATCCAAGAACGGTGGTTTTTCGCACAAGCAACCTTTAGGGTTTCTAAATCGGTACAACAACTCCGCGGAGAATTGAAGAATCAGAAATTAATTTGACTACAGATTAAAAAACCCTAGTAATAATGACGAGTTAGATATTCCTTCTTTTTAAAGTTCAAACCCATTTCAGCGGAAATATTCTACGAAAATGATCGTAGATTTCAATTCATTTCCCCAATCTGCCTAAGGTGCGTTTCAGTAGCTATGTGTTGCCGCAATTTCTGCTTGTAGCTACCGTATACGACCAAGGATGTGAGATCTTCGTCCCGGGACACTTGATCTTTGCCATCGAGTCGAAATGCGATGATCACGGAGTAGAGATAGTTCTAACCAAGTATCTCATCCGTGTGGAAGGAAGTGGGCAGCTGTATCGTAGAAAATTGGGCGTACAACTTATTACGTCGATTACATAACCTCATATGGAAGAAGATTCTCGTCCATAAGGCCCTTCCAAGACGCTCACGGTATTGTGTGAGGGTAAGTGCTAGGGTTTCTAAATCGGGAGTAGAGTGCAGTCGTCTGTTGTCTGTTTCCCGAGGAGCGGTTGTATCATTCATGCAATAGACAACTGCTCCTCGTGAATCAGACAAAAGACGAATGGACTCTACTCCCGATTTAGAAACCCTAGTAAGTGCCTACTGCCAACCCCCTTTGTGGTTGAGGTGAGCCATAGACAATCGCTATCCAAATAGAGTTTTACTTCAGGACTACCCTACTGAAACGGGCCCCAATACCTCCATCTACCGAGCGTATTTGTACAATTTATTACTGTATTGTGCACTTTCAACCATTATTTTACTGGATAGAGCTCAAGCTAAATAGATATAAATTATTCCTGTAAGATGCAAAATATCGACATCGAGAAAGTGGGTGAGCAAATCGTGTCATGGATCGTAAGGGTTCATATGAGCTTCTGACCACGAAGTTTCATGCTCATAGCTGCAATATTATTTTTCTGGTCCGCCTCTCCCCGAACAATAAATATTTCCCTCTTCATACTTTGATCAATGTGCTCAACACATATTGTCCTGGAAATAACAAATAACAGAGAAGATAACGAGAATGTTTATGCTGTTTTATTGGGAATACTCCGTTATTTGTTGCGAAATCTGTTGTTTGTCAAATTTGCATTTGTCGTATTATTCAGACTTTGCCAGCGAACGAAATATTGCAAAATGTTTGAACTTACTCTATGAACTGATTGCAGAGCAAAGAGGATCAGCTTGGACGGAGATATATTCACGCACACTTTCACCCGATTTGGGTGAAATACAAGAGAAACACAGATATATGCGCAATGTTGTAACGGCTCACTTGTCAATTTCACCATTATGGCGCAAATGTCCACACGGCGCTCTTGTCTCTCGCCCACATCTTTCTCCTCTACCAACTAACTGAAAGCATTCTCTCTCCTTCCCCTCGCTGTGCCTTGCCTCTCTTAATCTCCTCTTCTCTTTTCAATGTGTTTTCGTCGTCGTGTTTTTCCCTCCTGCGCCATTTCCACTGCTTTCCAAGCCCGCACGTATACTCGTTTTGTTTTGTTCTTTGTCAATGAAAGTTATTTCCCTCCATTTTATTTATAAATCAGTCATTTAAAAATGACCGTTTACACACAGAAGACGATTCGTTGCAAGCGCATTTGTCCACTGAAAATATGAAGACACCTCTGCTCTTACGCATCTGATCATTTTGCACCCTAATGCGTCAACGCTTTCTTTCAGAAGGACAGGAATGGCATCTCCGTATGAGAAGCACATTGATAGAAAGACATCAGCGCCCGTTCCCATTGCGACTGCGAGGGCGGTCGCAACAGACAAGGACAGGAGACGGAGTGAGGCTGAAGAGGTAGGATAACATATCTGCACTTTTGAAATAAGCCTTCAAAATACGGGTGGTTATTTGGCGTTAGGGTCTTTATACAATCGATGACGGATAACGTTTGTGAAATTGTTTTATTGCTAAATGAACTCATTCTTAACGGGAAGAGCGGTCTTTCTTTCATTCCACGCTGGGACTCCAGGTAGCTCTCCGGACACAGCTCTAACTTCTGTGCCGGATTGATTTCGAATCCAGTGTGGATTCTTGTTTTTATTCTAAATGCTTGACATCGAGATCGCTATGCGAACCTGAATTTGCATTATATCAATAATAATATAAATTTAATATTTCAGAATGAGTTCTCCTCCCCGACTTCTCCTCATCGTTCAATTCCTCTCGATGAGAGTCACACACAAAAGAGTCTCAAGATCCGCAAGGGATCACTCATGACGGTCCTTTCGGCCACGGTTAGTTGAGATCAACTCTTTTTTTACAATATCCTTGAAAGGCCTTATAGTTTCTTACTCAATTTGATTAATTTGATAAAACATTGACATACGCCACTTTGGTATTTATTGATTGCCGTAATCTGTTTTCCGTTCAGGATCTCTCTCGAGAGTTGCATGAGCGTACGGGGAAGACTGGACTGACTGCCAATCTCGTCCCAGAAAGCAGAGTTCTCGTCTTGTACACTGGAGGAACGATCGGAATGAAGAGTCAAATGGGAGGTAGGCAATTCTTGTCATGGCGATTGAGACCAGCTCCTTTATTATCGGCAAGCATCATAGTCTGACAAATTAGCCACAATTACAACGAAAAGAATTGTCTCTCAACACTTTGAAATTTCATCCTGAATAGAAGATTGCTTCTAGTTATGGTCAATAAAAGAGTAGTTATGAGAGACATGTACGGCAATGGAGTGATTTAGTGTATTCGCCTTTGCCCGGATATCTTCCTGAGGTCATCCGCGGTATTCCACCATTGAATGACGAGGAATATATTGCTAAATTCTACTCGAATGCTTCAGTGAGTCCTCCTCCCTTTCCATTCACTTATTTGATCTTAAGGTTACTCCATACTGCCTTCCTCCAGTAAGAAACATGAAGAAACGAGTCATCTATTGGGTGATTCCATCTTCTTCCAATCTATCATTGTTCATTCCTTGGTAGATGGTTGAATACGAGCCACTTCTTGACAGCAGTGACATGACATTCGATGACTGGATTCGAATTGCCTCTGACATCAGAAAGGTTCGAAAACTGTAGCAAAGCGCATTTCTCATTCGTCTAATCTCTGCGGATTGGTTATTACTGCGAGGGATAGAAAACCGCTCCGCGTGGATTAGACGAATGAAAAATGCACTATACTGCCGATTTATTAGCTTTTTATGCAGGCATATCGTTGCGGGAGTCCCTATTTTTCGTTTTTGAAACTCACTTTATGGCTTCTTTCACTTCCCTTTCAGTGATCTATAATAGGCTTCCCTTCAGGCCTACCACCACTACGACGGATTCGTTGTACTCCATGGAACTGACACAATTGCATATACGGCCAGTGCTCTTTCCTTTATGATGGAGAATCTCGGCAAACCAGTCGTCATCACTGGCAGTCAGGTAGTCTGTCGGATTACTGTAGTTTGTTAATTGTCCTCAACAGATTCCGGTTGCTGAAGTTCGTTCTGACGGAATGGACAATCTTATTGGAGCACTGGTCACTGCAGGAAACCTGGATATTCCAGAGGTGTGTTGGACCAGAAAAGGACTACGGTAGGAGAATGATGATTTCAGGTCTGTGTCTACTTCAACAACAAGCTCCTGCGAGGAAATCGCGCAGTCAAGGTACGCTTTCGTATTGATTGATTACTGTAATTGATTGCAGACTGACAACTCCGCATTGGCTGCCTTCGACTCGCCCAACATGCAGCCTCTTGCCAGAATGAACATAAACATCAAGGGTGAGGCTGTTCCCTCTGAAGAAGGGGAATGGATTAGGGTGTCGCATGCGGGTCTTTTAGTACATTCGTCATGTCTCTACTCTCAGAGGTGCGGTTCTGTTTGCATTTTATAGACAACCGCACCGCTGGGAGTAGAGACATGACGAATGCACTAAAAGACCCGCATGCGACACCCTATAATAGTTCCGTCCATGGGGGCAATTTGATTACTTTATGGGTTATGTTTCAATGAAAATATACCTCGCTGTGAAACATATCCAATAAAGTAGTCAATCTGCCAACTGTAATTTCTTCTCTCTTCAGTCAACTTCGGTTCAATCTTCCGATCAAACGATTTGGCTCACTTCACGGTTCACGACAATCTGTGCAGAAATGTTGCAATGTTGAGGATTTCACCCTCAATGGCCATCAATTCTGTTAGTTTTTCAATTCGTTCCACTCAGTGGGGTATGAGCAAACTGGAGCAATGAGCAATTCGTGTGCAACGTTCTTCGAGTGACCGGTTGTTCGCTGTTTCACTTTCCAAAGTCTGAAGACTATTGTGACGCATATGAGTCTTTAGTGCATTCGTCGTGTCTCAATTCTCTGAGGAGCGGTTGTCTCTGCATATTTGAGACCACAGCTATTCAGCGAGTAAAGACACGACGAAAGCACTAGAAGACTCATATGCGACATCCTTCTGAAGACTGCAGGGGAATTCAGTGAATGTCAAAGTGTTTCGGTCTTTAGGTTCGAGCATTCCTGCAGCCTCCAACTCAGGGAGTCATTCTACAGACTTTTGGAGCCGGAAACATGCCCAGCAAGAGAACGGACATTCTCGAGGCACTCAAGGCACGGTATCTTATGATTCTGAGAGAATACCGTAATCTTCGAAATAATAAGACTTTGCAGGAGGCCTTGGACAGAGGAGTCCTGGTGATAAACATCACTCAGTGTCTCAAGGGTCAAGTAGACATGCACTACGCAACTGGAAAGGTGCGAGTTATGGTTGACAGTTAGATTACTTTATGGACTATGTTTCAAGTCTGCTATATATTTAAAGATATACGCTTTGTGAAGCATAACCCATAAAGTAGTGAATCTGCCAACCATGGTGCGAGTCGAGAAAGGCACGACAAAATACTGAAATGCGGTCAAATCAATCAGGTTGAATATATACTGTAAGATCTGGCGATTCTTTGAGGTGCTGTATGACATTGGAGTCATTCCTGGCTCGGATATGACTGCGGAGGCTGCAATGGCCAAGATGTGCTATGTGTTGGGCAAGGATTGCACGTTGGAAGACAAAAAGAAGGTTTTTGTCGCCCTCAAAACGGGTTGGACGAGGATAGTTTAGATGTTGCTAACGAATCTGCGAGGTGAAATGACTGCGACTCTTGTAAAGGGGGACAAGAAACAGTTGGATGTTAGTAAGTGAAGAACACCAGAGAATTCATTCCATTAACGTCATTGCGCAGTTCCACAAATCGCCAGGGCTCTTCGGCTGGGCACGACAAAGGAGTTTCTTGCTGTGAAGGCACCGTGGTCAGGTACAGTAATCCATTGAATGTCCTCATTCAGGGAGCCCTCATTCCCCCTCTCGTTTGTCATGCAGCGCAGAGCAATAACATCGAACTACTCGAGCAGCTCAAGGTAATATGCAACCGATCCTGCAAGAACATTATTTTCCTATTAGTAATTGGGGTGAAACATATTCTAAATCACGTCGCATGGTCAGAAAAACGAGGAAATAGCACGCAAACATGAAAGAGCTCAGCCGATCTAAAAACTTAAAGAGAGTACTGGGCGTAACTGCTTGGATATGATGCATAACTATGGAAGTCGCCTGAATCTGGCGTCCAATAGCTTTTAATGTGCAGGAATCGGGCGCAGTGTTCACTCTTCCGGACTACGACATGAGGTCTGCCCTTCATGTGGCTGCGTCGAATGGAAACACTGACGCTGTCCAGTTTCTACTCCAAAATGGAGTCAACGTTCACGCAAAGTCAGAGGATACTGGAGTATAATGTAGTCTTGAGTTGGCTCTTTGTATGCGAAATTAGATATGTTTCACTGACACTATAAGTCAGGGTTATATAGTGCCCTTGAAACATAACCGATCTCACATCCAAACTGTCAACCATAGTATAGTCCCTTGAGACTGAAGGGTTACTGTAATAGCCTAATATTCAGGGATCAATGGGGGCTGACTCCATTTATGTGTGCAGTGAAAAGTGCCAACATGGAGTGTATTCGGGCGATTCGAAAGGCGGGAGGAGTGATTGATGGAGACCCTGAAAGGGACGGTCAGTGAAAAGGGAAAGAGTCATAAAGGAACGAAGCTTTGTACAGGAATGACACTGTGTTATGCTGCCTCTCAAGGAGACATGAAGACACTTCGGGTAAATTGGGGAATCTTTGACACTTTCATTCACGTCCATCTTCAATCTGCAGAAATTTTACCCGCAGTTCGAATGCGCCTAGAGGACGGACTACCTTTATCATTTTTTATAAATCAATGAATGTATTTACTCTGAATTCAGGCATTTACCGAGGCTGGATGCAATCTCAACGATACCGATTACGATGGAAGAACTGCACTTCATTTGGTGAGTGGGAGGATTACTGTAGGTGGACATTGACCAATTCTCACCGCGAATGTTCAGGCAATCGCTCGACGCCGTCCGGAGCTTGTACAGTATCTTCTCCAGCAAAACGTCAATCCTGACATCAAGGTGCCGTAATCACTGCATGAAACGGATCTCATGGATGCATTTCAGGATTTCCTTGGACGTTCCGCAGCAGATGAAGCGAAGGAAGCGGGATGGCTGGAAATGGTCAGTTGACTACTGTAATCCTATCGATTGATTGGACGAAGAGTCGTACTGTATTGCAGGTCGATGATCTGAACGCAGCAACGAAGGAATGGAGTGAGCAAGAGAGAACGATGAATGAACATGAAAGCGACCACGGAGTATTCAGCCTCGATGAAGTGCACTGAGGGGGGCGCGGCGGGGGGGGGGGGGGGGTGGGCGGGGGGGGGGGGGGGGGGGGGGCGGTGGAGGGAGGGGGGCGGGGGGGTGGTGGGGGG
>JACMIF010004162.1:0-12833 GCA_014805445.1 Diplogasteroides magnus | reverse complement strand
GAGATTTAAGCCTGGCGGTCCCACTCGTTTCTCCAGGCCGATACCTTACAGCGATTCAACGCTACCAATTCCCCGACCCACGGAAGGATAGGCGCCTTGGTTGGGCGTAGGCGGAACCGACAGGGATTGAACCCGCGACTGACCGTTTGGGAGCGGCGCCTTAGACCACTACACCACTTCACCTCACTGGATGTCACTGGAACAAACCAAAAGTTTCATCTCTCGCCTTTTAGCAAAAAGAAAGAAGGAAGGAGTGACCGCTGTTTCAAGTGGAAGAGTGAAGAGAGAGGATGATGAAATGGATGTGGAAGAAGAGGAATTGGGAGAATGGGAGGAGGAATGCAATGCAAATGATGTGGAGTTAGATGAAGAGGAAGAGGAGATGGCACATGAAGATAGAATCTTCTGGTACATTGAGAGAAATTTGAAGGAGTTCTTCGATCAGCCTGATTCACCTGTTGCAGTTGATGTGATTGTGATTTGAAGCCCATAGTATTAGACGTATTTTGAATTTTCATTCTTTATTTACCACTATTGTATTCATTAAATACGTTAATGAAAATTCAACAGTAAAAAACATCAAAGAAGGTTGTGAGAGGATGGTGTGCATCGTTCGTTCAATGAAAATTGCAAGAGTAATTCGCAAGAGAGAAGAACGGGTCAAGGGAGTGAGGGGACTGCATTTTGATCGATGGCTAGAGGGAGAAACAGACGGTGAATGCCTCGTGTGAGTGAGTGTAATGCAAGAGAACGGGGACAAGAGTACACTTGGCGAAGCAGAAAAGAGTGAAAGGCAATTGTGCCTGCAAACTAAAGGACTTCATCAGAAAGTTCGACAAAGTGTCGAATATATCAAAAACATTCATGATTACTCAGTTCAAACTGAAAAAATTAGGTATAAATGGTGAGCCATCTGCGTCACATACATGGAATTGCTTTCGAAAAAATTTCAAAACACTTTTACATCGGCGGGGATTGAACTGCAACTTTGCTTAACATGCACAGTACGAATTTCACATACCACTAGGCCATCTGATAGTCCAAAGCAGAATTCCGAGAAGGTGCGAGTTGCTCTCATTAAAGTGAAAATATCGACTTGAGGGGATGGGGAAACCATCCCTTGAAAGTTGTCTGTCCTGTAGCAAAAATTCTGGCGGTCATTTTAAGTCAATAAAAAATCGGGGTTGTTACAAAAATAATCGAGCAAAATCGATTTGAATGAAGTTGAAAAGAGTTTTTTGAGCAAAAATTTCCACTATGGCGTCTATATGAAATGTTTTGAACTAAAACTTTCTTATTTTTTGATAAGCTTTCGTTTTATGTGCTATGTGTGGGGGTAAAAATTCGATTTCGCAAAGTTGATTTTGTGAGGTACCCAACTTCATGACGTCATAACTCGGCAATGACGTCACATATTAAAATTCTGTAAACGCAGTTTTGTTCGCCTTCCTCGATAGTACTTTTAACCAACTTTTCAGTACAGGTTAACAATTTTGTGCCTGGGTCAACAGAGGTTGTTCGACTTGCTCAGATTTTGTCTCTTATGAAATAAAGATGGAGCTTTTTTAAAAACGTCGTAATAAGGTGAAGGAAGTTGAAATTTTTGGACATGTATCCTGCAACAACTAAACCTGATTGATCGAACATTCATACACATTCATAACTTCAATGGTGGACCGCATGCAAACTTGCTGTTTCACTACGCTGGCGCAAATATCCTCGATGCACTGTTTTTAAAGCTTGTTTAACCCAATCAGAGCTCGCACTATTCACTGGAAGTGTCCTCTCGGGTCCAAGTGCTGTGAAGAAGGATGCTGTTCGCAACGATTGATTGATAGTGCAGTTGATAGAGAGTAAGTTTTGTTAGCTTGCTTTATTGGAACAACCCCAGGAACATTGTATTTTAAACGTAAAACCATACTTGCGATATGATCAGCTTAAAATGTTCAATAACGGTCTATTGAAAAAGAAAACTAAATTAGTATTCTCATTCACAAGCGGCTCATTCTATTCAACTTCAATCATCTTTTCAGTCCTGATACATTCTTCTGCGTGCTTTTCTCTGTGATTCTCGCATTCATGCTGACTTCGGCTGCTATATTCGCTCTAGTTGTCTGCGTTCCGTAAGATCTTAACTTGTACTAGGATTTCTAAAACAGTTCTATGCATTTCTTATTAGACTACGTCCCTCAGAGCGGTTGTCAATCGAACGTAGACCAATGACAGCTCTTTACTACCGATTTAGAAACCATACACTATTTTAATGGTGCAAATGGCCATTTCGTCAAATATTAAAGTACTGTCCATGTTCAACGGGTTCAAAATGTAATAGTTTTAATATCTGTAATGCCCGAAATATTTAACTTCAGATGGTCGGCGACTGTTTCTGGAACTAAGAATAAGATCGCTTCATTCATTACGTGGTCTACCAATGTAATAAAGTGTGAAAAGAGAGGAAGGAAGACAAAGAAAGTGCCGATCTTCATATATCATCGGGATAACGCGTCAAGTTAGCCAAAAATTATGCCATGAAATCATGAAGCTGTGCTTGTGTTGAACTCTTTCACCTTCTCTTCTATTGACAAAGCCTATTGATTCATCTTTTATATCATCCTTAATTTTATGTATAATAAAAAACGAAAGTTGCTTCTTGAACATAATTGTCGGCAATTTAACAGAACACACTTTATTCTGATCAGCTGGGTTTTCAAAATAAGCGTAAATTAGAAATCGCGCAGTGTTGTGATAACGAGAACTTTATGAAATTGAAGACGAGAATATTCCTGTTTATTTGCACACAAGCAAGCAATTGCATTAATTGCATCTTGTTTCTCCGTGCGAAAAAATCTATCGCTAACCTTTTCGTGCAGTCACTATTGTCTCTTCTTCGTTACCTTTTCAGCTACAGTGATATTTAAAATGGACCATATGCGGTCTTAGTAAGTTATTTTTGATGGAAATTATGTTCCTTAAAAATTGAATAAATCTCATAATTCCTCGTGGCTATATGGTCTTCATTGATTGTCATAAACGAGAAAACATTGATGTTCCCATAGCCTCTTTCTACTGTGTCGATTTGCCCGACCCCGTGGCAACTGGAGTGTGGGTCATGTTCGTCTGTTCATTCTCTACCGTGTTATTGTCCAAGAGGGCGAGAGACCAGTGCTTGGAGGAGAATGGGGAGGTTAGAATTGCCGGTAACCCACTCTGGTGGCAAGGCCTCTTCACCCCATATCACTCTAAATCATACATAGCCCTCGCATATTGCATTCCATAGACCCTACCACGCGTCCTTCGAGTGAGAGAGCTTGACATTATTTACGCGAACAGTGATGGTAGAAGACCCCCCCCCCAAAGTTCCACTGCATGTAATTGTGTCATGTTTGTTGCTGGGTTTTAAGACTAGACATTATTTAATTGTGATGAATGCTCTACCTTGTGTAAGAGACACTATCTGACTGGAGTGAGGTTTCACACCTATTGCTTGGCACAACCTCAAAAGTTAACCTCATCTCAAACTTATATACCCGACCAAGTCGACCACGCTGAGTTCGAGAAAGTTCCTCTCAATGTCTGAAAATGAGTTTCAAAGGTAGGAAAAATCGCCAAAGTTCGGACTCGAAAAAAAACTTTTTTCTTAGGCGTCCAAACACAATAATAGTATAGTGATTCTTGATCGCCTCGATGAGATAAGCAACTTTTCTGTTGACGCAAACTGAAGAAACTCAAAACGGACAAAGTTATTTCCATATCTTTGTTTATGAGCTCAGTTTATGTGCATTTTCGGTATGAAGCAGTTTCAATTGTAGATTTTTTATTCCTTTAATCGATTCTACATGCAATATTAGGTCCGTGAAGATACTTTTGTTTCAAAAAAGCGGGTCCCTTTGACTCCGTATAAGCGCCTGAAAGGGTGCAAGTCGCTACAAAATTTCCATATGTGCTGTATCACAGTTACTGAAAGACTTCCAGTGCATGTGTTACACTGTCTAGGATATCAGGTTAATTCGCAAAACACATTTGATCACTCGTGGGATTGAAATTGCGACTATTTGAGTAAGTAATTCTCACACATAAGGCCTTTTTGAAGCGACTTGCACCATTTCAGGCGCTTATACGGGGTCAAAGGGACCCGCTTTTTTGAATCAAAAGTATCTTCACGGACGTAATATTGCATGTAGAATCGATTAAAGGAATAAAAAATCTACAATTGAAACTGCCTGGGGTATCTCACTACAGTCAGATAGTATCTCGTAATTGTCTCTTATATTTGTTATACTCGCTGAATTTTATTCGCTTTCCGCTGAAACTGACCAACTACAAACCAAGCAAATAAATGAATACTTTCAGCAATGAGTGCTCAGCCTGATCCTTTGGCCCAAAAGGCTTGGATTCGAAAGCATCAAGCTCTGGCGAATGTTCTGTGCTTTTCCTTGATTCTCAACGTATTCATTGCGGGATACTTAACAGAACGCATCCAAAATGCAGGTACTTATTTTTGCAGTTACGCTTCCATATATAGTTGTATAAGTGCATATTTTGCAACATAATTTACGGAAAGTAAGCAGAAGTGCATTTTTTCTATCGTCTAATGGTGCATTCGATGGACTTGTCTCGAAACACCGCTCCCCCTCCCCCAACTCGTTTCGAAACAAGTCCATCGAAAGCACCATAACTCCCTCGGTGTGGTTGTCTTTCTCCAGTGATAGACAACCTCTCCGAAGGAGATAGACGACAGAAAAATTACCAACTTTGCTTGCTCTCAGGATTCAAAGTATCGTTATTGCAAGGAAAGAATAAACACTATTTTTGCAGTTGATCATGCAAACAACATCACAGACGTCAGCTGCGACAAATCCGGCTACGTCGACCAAGACTTAGAAAGGTATCCGTTAGGGTTTCTGGATCGGGAGTAGAGTGCATCTTCAAAATTTTTGGAACCTTGGAACATAGCCCATGATGTAGTCAACTGTAGGGTTCTCGTATCAGAGCAGTTATTGACAGCCGTCATGACTAGTGGTGGATTCGAACGGAAAACAAGACCGGGCGATCTAGTAGCAGACATAGAAATTACGCAAATTTTTCCGGCTGTCAATAACTGCTCTGATAAGAGAACCCTAGTCGACTGCCAACCTTATTTTGTATAATATTTCAGGCGCACATTCGACGAGCAATGCCCGGAATTTATGGATCAATCCATCCGCCATTCCATAGGAGTACAAGACGATCAAGGAAAAAGCGAGACTAACTGGTTGAGTGTGTCGTTCTAATTCCGAGCGAGTTGTACGACTATATAGGGGCGATTGCTCACCAAAGGGGAAGCTTAAATCATGAATCCATTTTTCATGATGAACATAAACTTGATAGTAGGGTGGGAAACGGAAGCACAAAACGAAGCGGTAATCGCGCTTTCATTCTACGCCACGCAAATAGTCACCAATGACTATTTCATTCCTCGAAAAGAGCACCGGTAACTATTCACGGCGTTGAAAAGAAAGGACGAGGCGAATGCAATTGCTTCCTTTGTCCACCCAGCTCTTGTTTCAACAATTCGCATTAGGGGACGAGTTTTTGACCGAATTTGCACTTTCTCTATTATTACACAGAGCCAAGGACTCGCAATCAGAGAGAAAAATTGCAAACTTGATCCAAAAGCTACTTCGCCTGTAACGATCTGTTGGTATTTTGAAAAAGCTTTGAGGACATGAACAATGAAGCCCATTCGTTTAGGATCATTTTAATTTCTTCATTTAAAAAATTATACTCATTTAGGATTCCCATATCGTTCTTCTGGAAGAATCAAGAGAAAAGATTTTACATGCAAAGGTATGTGGTAAAAACTATTATTATTTTATGTAATGATTTCAGGTGTACTTCCACGATTTACCTATCAGAAGAGCAATTTCAACTAATTTCGGAACAAAAGTATGTTTCGTTTTATTTCAGAATTTTTCGAATCCTGACGAAGTAGTCATACATGAGATCGGGCTTTAGACGGCTAGAAATGAACGGCTGTCAATATCTGACTGAGTCAATTCACGGTTTTTATCATCGTGATCGTTCAGAACTCGGACGATTCACGGTTTTTATCATCGTGATCGTTCAGAACTCACTGGAAGTGCCCTCGGGGGACCCGGTGTGCTCCGGAGGGATGCTACTCGCAGCTTGCATTTGAAAGAGCGTGAGTTTTGCTAAACTCATTCATTGAAACAACTCTCTTTCTTAACTTTATCCATACAGAGCAAAACGAGCAAAATTTGAGAACTTCACAGATCGTCCGCAAACGAAGAGACAAATCAATTTGCGCTTTCAGTTTTTAGTCGGAAAGTTCGTGACACAGCTCTTTTCTCTTTCTCAGTCGCTGGTGGCTTATTTTATTCAACTTCAGTTGATGGATACCTTTTCAGTCCCGGAAAAATGTTCCTCGTGTATGTCGCGTTGAATATCGCAGTAATGATGACCTCCATTGTTGCCATCTTCTACATTCCGTAAGACCTAGATTTATACTATTTTTGCGTTTCTCGAGGGTGTGAAATGATCCGGTGACGTTGTTTTTCGCCCTTAAACATATATATAATTAGATGCTATGTATCTATGGTCGGCCTGTTCATTTCATTCAATTTGAACTAATACTAACATTTTCATATATTACAAAAAAAAATTTTTTTCACATGGACAGCATCTGTTTCTGGAACGAGAAAGAAGATCGGGTCATTAATTACGGGGGTTACCAATGGAATAAAGTGTGCAAAGAAGAAGGAAGCACACAATGAAAGTGCCGAATCGTCCCCATACCCTATTTAACTATTCCGCAAAGAAAATGAACTATGAAACCATGAAACTCTGCGTATGAAGCTTCTTTTCGCCCTTAGTACATCCGTTTTCACTGACAATATCGACCGTTTCATGTGTTATTTGTCGTCTTCCATATCGAATTTATTTTTCATGCCTAATAAAAACGAAGTTGCTTCTTAAACAATTACAATTGTTTAAGAATTCGACCGAACATACTTTGATTATGATCCATTATCAAATTTTGTGAAAATTCGAAATCGTGCAGTGTTGTAAAAACGGCTAATTGATAAAATCGAAGACGCGAGATGTGCAAACTGTATTGAGACACTGTAGTGAGAAAAATCGCATTAAGACGATCCATAATGCATTCATCTAACAGAAACCGATTGCCGATAAAGTGTGTTGCTTTGAAATTCGGGGAGGAAAAAATATGATTCACCCATCCGTGTTTGCCATATCTGTTCTATTTATTCATTCGCCTGAGGCACTTGACTACATTTTGTGGGAATATTCATGCTCGTTGTATAAATTACACACAGACAATTTGATAATTCGCTCCGCTTGTTGCACTCTAGGGTTTCTAAATCGGGAGTAAAGTGCATTCGTCTGTTGTCTGATTCACGAGGAGCGGTTGTCTGTTGCATGAATGAGACAACCGCTCCTCGTGAATCATACAGCAGACGAATGCACTCTACTCCCGACTTAGAAACCCTAGTGCTCTCCTCTCGCACCCAATGCAAACGTTCTCTATTTCTTCACGCAAAATTGTTGGCCTTTTTCCAACCCCACCGAATTCTTGACTTTCCGCCAATGGCAAAAAGCTTCTCTCTGTGCCTAGCTTCGTCCCTCTCCTTCCTCCTCAACCATCCCATCTAACCGCCTGAATCTCCTCGATCCCCACGATCTCTCGCGCCTCCTCCTCCCTCCCACCACTCGGAGTGCCTCAGGGTATAAAAGCTGCCGTAACTCTCGGACCTTCATCAGTTGCATCCACTACTCCTCCTCCTCTTCTCCTCTTTCCTTTAACAGTAGCCTTTTCTCAATAGTCTATCAGTAGTCTCTTGCTCCAGGTATCAGTCTACTCTTTTTACCACAGTGGTGTCCCACAGTGTTATTCCCTCATATATTGAGTATTTGCAGGACGATCATCGACATGGCCCGAAGACTTGTCGTTCTTGGCATGTGCCTTTTCGCATCCGTCTACGGAGATGGTAAGAGCAGCTTCTACTATAGCATCTAGTATAGATTCTAATAGTGTATGGTCGAGTATAGCTTCCTTTTAATGATATGATCGATCGTGTTCAGATGAGATCATTAACTCTGCTGACAAGAGACGTCAGTTCGTGGCCCGCCCGATGGTGGCCACAGCCTCTGTTGTTCCTGCAGCACAAGTTGTCGCAGCGCCCGTCATCGCAGCACAGCCCGCAGTTGTTGCGCCCCTCGGGCAATGCCCAGGTACAGAGCTACCGTAATCCTGAAGTGACTATCAGGAACTTCCCTTCAGGAGGCCCATCCCTTCCGATCGAGTGCGACGCCAAGAGGCCGTGGCCCCAGTGCCCTCCCCAGTCATACTGCTACGCAACCAATTCCGTCGACATCGGCCCTTACTTCTGCTGCCCTATCTGTAAGTTTTCTCAGAATCTGAAGAGTATGGAGTCCTATAGAACAGGGTTGGCTTACGCATTCGATTGTGTTTCACTGATCCTATATCACAAACGTTGGAGAATTTTGGCAATAGTTCTCAGAATACACAGTATGAAAAGCATAGTTAGGCTGATCACTTGGGCATTCTTGCATTTCGTGCCCTGGAAGTTGCTAATGCACACAGAAAATTTAAAATGACATTTTTGTCATTTTAAACTTAGGATTTGCCTCCTTCAGTTTCAAAATGACACTGAGTGCCAGTTATTCTTACACTCAGTGTCATTTTGAAACCGAAGGAGGCAAATCCTAAGTTTAAAATGACAAAAATGTCATTTATTATTCTGTGTGTGTCCCCGTCTACTTCCTGAATATTGCGTTTCGTGTTTGCTCTGACCACTCGGTTGGCACGTAAAAGTGTCAATCGCTTCCGCAAACATCGGCCGGTCACTGAAATATCCCGGCATTGCATCATCCTATGACTGGCTTAGCAGTCCACAGACAAGACTAGGGTTTCTGAACCGGTAGTATAGTGCATTTTTCATTCCTCTAATCCACTCGGAGCTGTGGTATCTACGTTCGATAGATCACTGCTCCTCGGAGACTAGACGAATGGGAAATGGGCTTTGCTACCGTTTTTGTATCATAACGCGCTCCCCTAGTGCATAATTGTCAGTCCCAAGGAAAAGCATTTAAGAGCTCACTGACTTGCAGGGTCCACCTACGGAGCAGCCTGGAGACCGGCCGCCCCCTTCTACAACTACGTCCCACCCCCACCACCCAACTGGGGACCCGAGGTACCGTACCAGTGGTTTCCATTCGAGACGCAAAACCCCCACATTTGAAGGTCGGCCGCGCCATCGCCAACTGGCCCTCAGCGGCGGTTGCCATGCCCGCTTTCGCCGCTCCTCTGAAGGCCAAGAAGGTCCGTAACCGGGAATCAGCTGCTTGCTATCTATTTACCGGAACCGGATGTATCAGAGCACTTGTCATAAGCCAGAAATCGTGAGGCACGAGCGGATATACGTTTGCGAAGCATAATAGACATTGCATGCTTCTGGATAACGGGGAAAGCCGGTAGTTGGTGAACAACAAATGCGCCAAGGATGCTTTCGCCATAAGATCGCAAGGGTCCACCTCACCAATATGGCGCAAACGACCATTTGCCTTTGCAGCCCCAGAACTTCGACGATGACGAGGAGCTGGTGAAGAGTCGCATCGCCGACTCTATCAACTCATGGATGGAGCGCAGGCAGCAAATGGTACTGTAGTCTCTTTTCCTTCGAGACCTGCCACCATTCAACCCGGGTTCATTTCAGTAAAATGCCGCAACAACATTCCAATACGAAGGATAATTTATGGGCTGGAAGCAAATTGTCTGTACATATGAGGATTCCTCAAGTCTATTGAGTGCAAGAATGGAGTGCGAATATGAGAACACAAGTTAATTTCTCATTATCTATTACTGGTTGCACTACATAGTTTCTTGTATTATCTTTCTTACTTGTCATTTCTGATGGCCTAGTTGTCATCTATTTTCTCACTTGCAATCAATCGAATGCAATTATTAGCTACTCAAGTTTCTTCATATATACATTTTGCAAGCGATAAACATTATTATAAGTAATTTTCATTAGTTGCTCCTTACTTCTCACTGCGGCGAATAAACTTTCGCTGATCTTTTTGTGCAGTCACCATTGTCTCTTGTATAAAAAAGAAGCACAAATTTGTCAGACAAATGAGTTTTATTGGAACGTTCAAGGTCAGGAAAAGATTATTTTCTAGAAACAGAGTTTAAAATATTAAACAATACGATAGAATTGAAATGGGGGAAAGACAAGATAGCCGGGAACGTTAGCGCCATATTGATAAAGCATACCTTGGGCCACTATTCTCGTCGTTTTAACAGCGCAAGTGTCCATTTCACAAATATGACGCAATAGTACATGGCGTCTTTCAACCGAGTAATTATTTAATGATCTAGGTATTGTGGAGGATCGAGGGGATGTTCGTCCAGCTGGAAGGAATCACGACTCAGGTCACACATGTTCTTGCCCCGAGCTATCTGAAATCAGTTATAATTTCTTTTTTTTCGCAAAAGTGAGTACATCAGACTGAATTTATTTATTTTATTTCACCAAAAATTTGATCATAAATGGAATACCTTGAAATATCCGTTGTCTCCCCAATCCGCTCCCCACGAGTTCTTAACGAGCCAGTAGTCCTGGAAATATACTGTTGGGATGAATGTGGTGAACATTGCATACAGAAACTGTATGAGAGATTTAAAAAACTGCCATGATCAAGGGAAGGGGAAGAGTGGTTAAGAACTGCAGAAATTCTCCGGAAAGGTGATATAAATTGACTCACCATGCCGTGTTCAACACCGTATCCGATCACTGCTGCGTATTGAGTGCCTAGCTGAAAATATTCGGAATTATTTTGAAGTCTCAAAGCGAACTCTGGCCCAGCTCCATACAGCTCACATAAGGATACTCATTGAAAATGAGTGCTTAAAAATGGGTGTTATGTACTAGATTTTTTGCTCTTGTGCGAGCCATTCGTTAGAGTCAACTAATCGCCAAGTCTCTTCTCTCAGAAAATATGCAAATTCATTCCAAAAGTCGATCCTTAACCAAAAATGTATTATAAACTCACCCCATTCTGAATGCAGTTGTCATCATTGAACACTCCTCCCTTGTAATATAGGAGGCTCTCGGGCACGAAGAACTCTGAATTTGGATTTGTAAAACGGTAATTTTATGATTACCTTATTGTTTAATGCTTTTCCTTCAGAGCAGTTGTTTCACGAGAAAAAATTGTTTCCAGGAGATTAGACGGCTAATGAGACAACTGTGACATACCAGTAGTGACGGGTCCCTTGAATGCTACGAACAACTCCATATCTATTTCCGTTCCGTTAAGTCTGACTACAGACCATTCAAAGGGATGAATTGCCTGAAATTTGTATTGCTTTAATTCAACGAATTGCTTGGCTCTCTAAAAACCAAACGCATAACGCCATATATAACACAGTTTTGCTTATTTTTAGGCACATTTATCTTAATTTGTATAGTTTTCATCTCAAGGTGCGGTGTATTTTTTCTTTATATATTTATTATATTCCAGTAGCACTTCCTTACCGTCCGATTATTATGACGGCATTCTCCTATGCTTTGAGTGTACGGATATTCAGACGCAGGACTGATTCCTTGACGATATGCCGACCTGAATTGAAAGAGTTGCTTATCACAGATTTTCTGAGAATGCCAATATTTTATTTAATATTACAATAAAAAGCTCACATCATGGCCTCCTGCACGGTGCCTTCTCTGCAGCCCATTTTAAAGTGACGAGAACAATCAATTAGGTCCTGAAAGTATAGATTTAGCTGGAGAATGAAAGCGAAAGCAAGATAGAGGGTTTTTAAAAATTCAGTTGAAAAAAACGGACTTTCTTTTTACGAAGGAGTACCCAAAATGATAAAATCCATGTTCTACAAGAATACGGTTCTCCCTAAGCTCTAAATAATCACCTGCTCAGAGAGCTGCACGTTCCAGTTAGTCTGGTTAGCTCCTTCATTGGCATTGATACCGATCGAAGCCTCAGCTACGGCAACAGTAGCGAACGCCGAACTGCCGCATTTGCCTGAACATCTTTCTTGGTTTTCAAAATCGGCGTTTTTGCTAACGGGGGTATACAAAAACATCGAGCTGTAAGGGAAGCATTCTTCAAAAAAATCTAGCACAAATGTTGACAAGTTTGTCGTACCTTGATCCCTGACCGGAAGCGTGAAATTGATCCAACTGATTTCACTGGGCAGTGTTCTATTCTTTCTTGAAGCAATATTGACAGTGTTCACTTCACGATTCTTCGAATACGGGCGCGACATGAGGCTGTACTTCTGGAAGGGAAAAAACCGTTAATTTTGCATGTAAACTCTCAAAAAGTCTCAGCTCCAAAATTGCGGCTCCTATTATGCATCCTATCTGAACTGTTATTACTAGTGCGCGTCTAATAGACTAGAACAACATTTCAGTTAGGATGCGTAATAATTGTCGTCTCATGACTAAGGAACGGAAATCAAGCATTTTCTTCCGTCTAATTCTCTCGAAGCGGTCGTCTCTCTCATTTGATAGACGACCACTCACAAGCAAACCACCGGAGGCCGCCGAGAAATTATTACTATTCACTATGTGGGAAGAAATTGATTTGAAATAAGAAATTTTTTAAGATATAGAAAAAGTGGCAATATTGCCTGGTTTTCGAGAAAACAGCGTCTAAAGACTCAAAAATTTCAAAACTTGCTATGTTTGAGAATTTTTTACGCGAAATTCAGACTTCACTGGAGGACGTGTATACCAGCAATGAAGACTACTAATGTTGAATGATTTTTA
>JACMIF010004161.1:0-12835 GCA_014805445.1 Diplogasteroides magnus | reverse complement strand
TGATGTGCGATTAACTCGAGTGCTCGATTCGTTCATCCTTTCGGCCTAAGAGTTATGCACACAATTATCCCCCTGGAAAAGTTGCGGCCGAGCGGAGCGAAGCGGAGCGCGGCCGCTGTTAACCTTCTTTATGCCGGTCCCCAACCCCGTCGGACCCCTTATTTTCGATTCCTGATTTTCTTGAGAGGACACCTCAAAAAAGGGTACGAAATCTCTTTAAATGGGCTACCGCAAAAAAGGGGTTGATTTGGCTTTGGAGAAGCCATGAAGGGACGCGAAATAACAAGAAAGAAACGATTTGGCTTTTATACTTTTTCATAAACATATTTCTCTGGAATCTAAAGCCAAATCGCGCACGAAGAAACATGAGCCTGAAACAGCAATTCTACCTTGAGTTCCTGAGGACAAACATCAAACACAACTAACATTGCTTTGTAATTCTTCAAAGCAAACATACAAACACAAAGTATTTTTCATAAGCAGAATATCATGCGCCCGAACGGGACTGTTATGGTATGAAAGAGGCCTTTAGACGACTTACACTCTTCCTTTTGCGTACTGTTTTCTCGACACTATATTGATCCCTAGTCATACCATTGCATAAAATATATCGATTTCAGCTGGCAGTTAAGATAGGACGTAAGACATTCTCAAGCTATTGTGCGCGGCAGCCTTGCGCGATTTGGCTTTAGATTCCAGAGATGTTTATGAAAAAGTATAAAAGCCAAATCGTTTCTTTCTTGTTATTTCGCGTCCCTTCATGGCTTCTCCAAAGCCAAATCAACCCCTTTTTTGCGGTAGCCCATTTAAAGAGATATATATATAATATTCCACTACATTATGGAATGTATCGTCTTAGATATTACAAACCTTCATTTCGAATTTAGATTTCTCATTCTGTAACAGTTTATTTCATAACATAATCGATGTATATAATGATACCTTTTCCTTCCTTATTACAGATTTCCCTTTCTTCTCATTATCCCTTTTGCTCATTCCATCATCCTCAGCTGCAATATTCTTCTTCTTTTACTTTCACTTTCATTTTGCTCTCTACCGCTTTCCATTTTTGTCTGTTCATAGCCCATAATCAACCGATCATCGCTCTCGTTCTGTAACAGAAATGAATCTGCAAGCACAGGAAAACAATTTAAAATAATCCTACCAAACTCGAGAACAAACTAGTTAAAGGACCAATCTGGTGAATAACTGAGGAACTCTTAACGCGATTTTACCTTTTTGATAAATATTTATTACGGTAGTATATTCTGTCAAACTTTTTTCAGAGAGCGGGTAAATTTTCCGTTTTTACAATTAACCCATGCTTATTTATATCTTTGAAACCATTGTAATTTTACGGAGCCAATAACATACGAAAACAGGCAATTGCAGGGCATACAACGAAATGAAAAGCAGAAAGCAAAAAAAAAATTTGAATTTATTTTAATTCGCGCAATTTTTATAGCGCGGGTTTAAAACTGTATTTAATGCGTTATCTCAACCGGGCTTTCATATTTCTCGTAGAAATTTCTTTATTGCTTTCCTTTGGCATACGAACACAGCATCGAACGCTCTTTCAAATAGCACATACAGTTTGCAACAGTTCAATTTCCAGACAAAAAAGTATAAAACGTATAAAAATAGTCATTTGAATACCCGTAAGTTGCCTGACGTGGATTGCTAGTTTCTAATGCTCTCCCGCCTTATAGAAATTATTTATCGAAATTCCTTTGGCAGAATAACACATCAACGCGAGCCCTATCAAACTGCACTTGCAGTTCATACGAGTTGAATATTCACCAGCGGGGTCCTTTAATCCACAAAAAAGTCACCTCTTTACTCCTTTCTGCCATTTGTAGAATCAATTTAGTAGCCATAATTGCCATACGAATTAACTCTGAATTTAAATTCTATTGTCATGGTTAGCGAGTCAATTACTATTTTCTGGTTCGTATCCTCCATATTTCCCGCACATTCTACAGTTCTCCTTCATCTGAAGCAAGGTGTTTACATAAAGTGATAATAACCAATGCTATTGACTTTGATTTAAAAGAGCCGCAACTCTTTATTTGCAAGTAAACGTAATCGAGTTAGCTGTTAGCTTAACGCCTAATAAACACGTTCTCATAAAATAGTTAATCCATTCAAAAACCATCGCACCTTATATAAAAGATCATCCTCTGAAAGGTCTTTAAAGCAGTCCATCGAGGGTGCCTTGCCACACAGCTGTCAGAAACATGTTATGTTAATTGAATGAGACCTGCACAATTGTGGTCTACCACCCCAAGCAACATGATAGAAATTTTTTCCTGAGGTGGTAGAATTTTTTTTAAAAAGTAAGAGAAGAATGACTCTTTACAACCAAACAACATACGATACCTGAGATTCAACATCCGAGCGTCTCTTAGACAATTCCGCGAAAATGATCAGGCTCTGAAAGCAACGTATAAAAAAGCTCCAATATTGTATTTTATGCAGCGAAACTACAGCATACGGTATACTGTATACCTTCAGCTGCAGCACTTGGGAAGCTTGACCAAACTCCGAAGAGCTGTCTTGGACAATGAGAGAAGTGAGATCATTCAATACATCCGCATCAATCTGCAAGCACATGAAAATAATTGATTACAACTCTGCCAAACACCATAAAACCATTACTAGTCAATCCACAGAAAAACTCACCTCTTTGTTCCTTTCTGCCATCTGTAGAACCAAATTAGTAGCCAGAATAGCCATACGAATTAACTCTGAATACATACATATTATAGCCTAGATTAGCGAGTTAATTACTATTTTCTGGTTCGTATCCTCCATACTTCCCGCACATTCTATAGTTTTCCTTCATCTGAAGCAATGTGATCGTATAAAGTGACAGAACGGCCTTCGCTTGAAGGAGCCGCAACTCTTTTTTTTACAAGTAAACGTAATCGAGCTATGAAACTACTAACACGCTACATATTCCATTAATAAGCCATCGCACCTTGTAAAAAAGATCGATCTCTGAAAGGTCTTTAAAGCAGTCCATCGAGAGTGCCTAGCCAGACCTGTCAGAAACCTGCAATTTAAGCAATTTAAGATTCTAAAATCTGTCGGAAATAAAGCATAAAATTTTTGAATTTCCGCAAGTTGCCTGTTATGCAATGAGCCTTTCTTACGCTTTCCTGCCCTCGTAGAATTAGAATTCAGAATTAGATGGGAAAAATGAATACTAAGTTTTTGGCGCATTGTTCGCCAAAGCGTTCGACTAGCCCCGAACTAGTTGAGTACTTTCGCCATTGCGAACTGTTGGCCTGCGAACGCAAATGTTCAGGATGCGGCGAAGGGCGTTCGAAAGGCTGGAGCGTTCGCAGGCGAACGGTCCGGTGAACGTTCATGGAAACGCCATCACGAAATGTTTTCAACCCGCCGATGTTTGTCCGGTAAAAACGGCTTTAAAGAGATCTATGAATTTTCTATCTATTAAATGAATCTATGAAAAAAATCGAGTAATGAAATGACACGAGAAGAATTCATAAGGACAGATAATGGCATAGGCAATTCGAAAGAACAAACAGGCAAGGCCCTCGAAAGTTCATATACGAGCAATAAAGCGTCAGACGCGGCAGAAATCCATGGAGACAACTACAGTTACAGGTTAAAAACGCGCTGAAAGCAAAAGCACGCGCTCCCTGGATCAGCGCGGCAATAATGGCGAAGGAGCGCGTTCGGTTCGCGGGGTCACAAAGCGTAAGTCGGACGGGGCGACCCGGATCGCGGGACTACGACATGTAGAGTTGTTTCTCTATTCTCTCCCATTTTCTCACGCCCTCTCGCGTCCTGCATATCGGGACCGGGGTGGCGGTACGATGAAATATTTTGTCATAGATAAGTCACGTAATTAGCAGATTCTTTCCAGTTTGGTCTTTCCTTTCAAAGATATACCTTGGAGAACTTGAGCCCCCATCCCAAAAGTATCTATATCAATTTCCCCACGAAACCTATTGATTGTTTCGAGAAACACACATGGTTTGATACCGTAACCTTTCTCATTCATACAGCAATCATTTTCAAAACAGTATTTCAAAAAGTTACAAGACGACAATATAATATATTCTCTTTTTTGGTCTTTTCTCATCCTTTCGAAATTAGTACGATACAGGAACAAAATGTCCTTGTCGACAAGAACGACAAACTTGATATAGAATCAAATCAGTCCAAAAAACAACTTTATTGGGCAAAAAACAAGTACTTTTTAAATGGACAACTTGTTAATAGTTACTAAAAAAAGAACATGAACCAATTAAAGAATAGGAGTTAAAAAAAGATATTTGAAAGAAATTATTTGATATAATTAACTGCTCATAGTAGTGTTCCATATTCATTATTCTTCACTCTTGACAAATTTGTCGAGAGCGGACTTCTGCAAATAGTCTCCGTTTGTGCCAAACCAGATCTCCAGAGATTAATTACCTGTTCATTAGTAACAGCCACGGATAATGCATGAATCGATTTGGAGGCCACAACCAGGCTTGAATTCTTCAAAGGGATCGAGTAAAAACAAACGTATTTTATAATTGTCACCATGTCATAGTCGCGTCGCGCAGCCACCGTATTCATCTCTGTCGCTTCAGGAATCAAAGCTCTTGCCGTCGAAACCTGCATGTGAAGGCATGTTAGATGTACCACAAGAAGACAAAAAGACGAAACGGCGTTAAGAAATTAAACTCAGAAAACAAACCTTTCTTGTTTCAGTGTCTTCCCCATTGTCATTCTTGTCCGATCCATCTCCTTCTGAAGTGAATGAAATTTCATCCGAAATATTCGGACGTGTAAAGTACAAATTGTTTTGCACTTCATTTGCCCTTTCTGGACTTACCTGCCAATTCATGTTTCATCCCCTTTTGATGTGTCATCTTTTCGCATCCTCCATTCATATTCATAAGCTTCGGAGGTTTCTCCTCTTCACGCGCCTCTTCAATACTTCGAATGCCCAGAAGACAGCCCTTCAAAGAATACATCGAATATGTAAACTCTTTTATCTTCAGTTTAAGGCAAAAACATTGCAACGTACAAATTTCTCGTAGTGATAGTATGCTCCTGCAACCGACTTGCACCACACGTTACAATTTCGGCAGCAGAACAATTTCTCACGTTCTTTGTCGTGCATTCTCAACATTTGATCTACATAAATCAAAATTTAATTTGCATTTTATTTTGCATTAAAATTGTATAATGTAGTAAGAAATAGGGCGATTAACTCACGTGTTGAAGTGGTGATCAAGAGTTGTAACACCCATACTTTCCACACAAAATGGACATTCAAAAACGTTAGATATTAGTCCGAGAGCGGCTGCCTACAAGCAATATTTCAAATTGCAAAATCAGAAACATGTGATCACCCTCTTGGACAATGGTGCATTCAACATTCGATTCATAATAGCCATATTCAGCCCTCCTCCATTCATTTTTAACAATTTCTCAGCTTTACGCGCTTCTTCAATACTGCGTATGCTCAGAAGACAACCCTTCAAATAATAAATCGAAAAAGATGAATGCAAATTATGCCTAATACACAAGAGAAATTAGATCAACCATTTTTGACAATGGAGGCTGCGAGTTCATTCTCTCAATTGTTCTCTTATCGATGGCTTCCACACATTTCATCCATGCAATGTCGTTTTTACCTCCAAACCGAATATGAAACAACTGAAAGATAAAACATCTCAGCAATGTACTTTCCATTCTCCAACCTTCCTCAACCACATCTTTTTGTCCAAGTTCCTCCTCCTGTTCCATAGTAATTCACGTTCCGGATCGCCAAGAAAGAGCAACTAAAAACAGGCGAAATGTTCACGTCTAATTTGTAGAGCAGGGCATTACCAATTCAATTTTAGTTGCCGAAACTGTTCCGAGGGGAAATTTTTCAATGAGATTGTAAACTGTTTCGATATCCAAGTAGCTTTGCGTATCTAAGAAGCATGTATGTAATCAAATCTGTCGGATAAACTCACAAAAGAGCGAGTCCCATTGGTTTGGAGGTATGAACACTCCAGGACGGGCAGTTAGAGTGCTATGTTGTTCATGGTACGTGACAATTGTAGGATCTATGCCCTGAAGTGAGAGGATATTCAATGGTTGAAATGAACAAACCCCCACCTCCAGAACCATCAGTCTCTCATCTTCACCAGTGAATGTCCTTCCATTCAAGGAATTTCCAATATCATTTCCATTGGAAATCATTATGCTTGTCCCAGCAACATTCTGAAGAGCAGTCATTTATCGGTGTTCTTAATGGAAGAGAACTTACCTGAGAGAGTGTAGATTCTTCCAGACATTCTTTAGGGTAATCATTCTGTTCCACAGTTTTATTCATTAGAATCCCTGGAGCAATGGGAGTCGAGTAAAGAGGGAATGCACCCTAAAAATGAGTTAATTAAGGATGGTTCTTCTGCATTTTGCAAAATAAAACAATTATGCAAAAATGTACACTAGGAAATGTGCCAGAAAGACTACAGAAAAAACCTGAGTGAATTCATCATTATATTCCTTGAAAACTTCTTCTTTAACTTCTTCCTTCGCATCTTCTCGCAAAGTTCTATAGATAACATCAGAATCTGGTGTATCAGTGTTTTTCATCTCGTTTTCCTAAGAACTCAATCATATACAATCATATTCAATCATATACAATGTCATATACAATATATTGCACTATATTTCTCACCTCCTTAACTACAACATGTAATGGATTCAGCTCTCTGATGTCAACCAATTTGGTTACTCGAGCTCCTGTCGGTTCTGAATAGTAGGCTTTCAATGGAAGATAGCATGGTTAATACTCACCATTCACTGTCTGTGATTCTTCGCGAATCATTTCATTGCAAGACATGACTGCAACCTGAACAGACGTTGTTCACATTCATGTGCTCATGTGTTCAAACCTCAGAGGAATCATGAAATCCTGGTTTCACTGTCACTTCAGGATCAGAGTAGTCAGATCGTGATTTGAATGGACTATGACACGTCTAATGGCAGTACTCAATATATAACATGAACACAACTAACCATGAGATGTCTCATAAGCGACTTCTTGTCGTAGAATCGATAGATTCTACACACACCACATAGAATGGATGATGTTCCCCTGATGTTCACTAATTTGGATACTCGAGCTCCTGTCCGTACTGAATAGTAGGCATTCAGTGGAAGATAAAATTATCAATACTCACCACTCATTGTCTGTGATCCTTCATGAATCATTTCATCCGAAGACTTGAATGCAAACTGAACATACATGATAAAGATTGCATTTAACGCTCTTTCACCCATTCTTGGTCGAACTGCTTCAAATAGTTTCCGCTTGGAGCATTCGACGGGGAAAGAACTGAATGGAGTAGTTGTGGGAAGGGAAGATTGAATGAATCGAACCAGGATTCTTTAGATCAATGCCTGATTGGATTGCCACTGCAGGATCAGAATAGTCAGATAGTGATTTGGATGGAAGAGGACATGTCTAATTACACTACTCAATGATATTATATTGTGCAGCGTGAACAGGGCTGTGCCATTTTCCATTTCCAATTTTCGGTGTTTTTTCCGGAAATATATTTTCTCGATTTTTCTAAATTTTCATATTTTCCGAAATTTTCAAAAGAATTGTTTCCGCACAGCCCTGAACGTGAACACAACTAACCATGAGATGTTTCATGAGTGAATTATGGTCGTAGAATCGATAGATTCCACACACACTACATTTAATGGGCGCAGACTGAATATAGTGGTCATCTTAAGCTCAAGAAGAATATGCAAACAACGTAGTGTTCATGCGGGTGAATTGACTTTTGGTGAACGAGAAATTCACGATAAGTGGAGAATGATTCATCACATGTAGAACAGTCCATCTGAATGAGAAAATAATACTTAGAGAAGAATTGCGGAAACATTCATACCTCTTCCTTCTTCTTTCGAATGATTCGTTGTTTCTCACTGAGAGAAGTGTCCTCATCACTGTTGACTCTTTTATTCATTGTCACTTCAAATATTTCCTTCAATCCTTTTTCTTCCTCCTCCTTCACAATATTCAATGATACAACTAATGACCAACCTCTTCTTCCATAGCCTCAAAATCAAGAACGTTTGCAACACTAAAATTAATATTTTTTGCTGCAAAGTCGCAAAGAACGATATAAATATGACGAAAGGCGTTAATGATGTTGCGGAAACGAGATAAGGAAATTTTAGAGTGACCAGCCTATTGCTTGGTAATGAGACTGCATTGGTTAAATAGAGAGCGTCTCCCCAAACTTTTCTCAATCATGCAGAAAAAAGACTTACTTTAGAGCAAGAGTGTACTAAAAACGAGCATGGTACAGGAACAATGTCCTTGTCGACAAGAACGACAATTGCTCAGAAATCAAATCAGTTCAGAAAACAACTTTGTCGGTACAACCTCACAGTACTCTTTAAATGTCAATAGCCACTAAAAAGAACGTGAACCGATTAACAGGACCTAGATAACGACAATTGAAAAAATAATTTGGTACAATTCACTGCCCATAGCAGTCTTCCATACTCATTCTTCCTCATTCTTGACCATTTTGTCGAAAAGGGACTTCTGCAAATAGTCCCAGTTTGTGACAAACCAGATCTCCAGAAATATATTACCTGTTCATTAGAGACAGGCATGGATCTTACACAGGTCGATTTCGAGGCGATCACACCCAGATTGGAGGTCTTAAAATGGATCACATAACTAAATTAATTAAAAATCATCACAATATCATAGTAAGTGATGGGCGCGGCTACTGAGAGTTCCCAAACGTCACTTCTCCGTCTCTACTAGGGAATGACTTTTGGACGGACTTCTGTCTGTGCTCTCATTCGACCGGTCGTCTATGATGAGCCAAAGATAATGACTCACCGGTGCGCACGGACGAAAAATGATCCATAAGCCGTTCCCTAATCTCTACCATCAGCTTCTCAGCTTTAGCCGCCTCTTCAATACTACGGATGCTCAGAAGGCAGCCCTTCAAACAAAATATCGAATGAGTAGAAAAAAAACCAAATTTTCATCACTGTGCATTTTAATGACTGCTTAATTTTGTAAGAAATAGGAATGTAAACGCATGCCTTTTTAATACTACCAAGAATGGCAAAACAAGGGAAGAACGAAAATTTTGCCAAATAATTACAAAAATGTTGGATATTCGCAATATCGTGCTACCGTAGGAAAGCGCTCCGAACTTCATGGCCTATGGACCATAGGCCATCAAGTGACGCAACTTCATAACAAAAATATTTTCTATGAACGACTGGCACAAACTAGACATGTGATAGTAATGGCAATTAGCGAACTTAAGAATGGAAACATCCTGAATGTTCATGGAACAAAGACATGACAGATATTGCAACGGTCGCAATCACCGGTTGTTCTCCATTACACTCAAGGAACAACAACGTCAGTAAACATATACTTTTTATTTCTCTAAAACGAATTCATAGGATAAAACGGTCATTGCATATCACCAATCACTAATGGCTCACTAATGGCTTTGTTCATGACGACCACAGGGTCCTTGCTGTCATCGAAGATGAATCGACCGTAGTACAAACCGTAGTCGATGGGAGTCAGGGACTCATTCTCTTTCAAGATCGATGCTCCCTCAAATGGAAATGCTATTTTAAACCGAAAGTAGAATGATGTTCACTTCAATGACTGCTCCTACTGTATCTGAGCGGTTAAATTCGCGCGTCAGACAGAATATATCTTCATCTCCTCGAACGTACATCCACAAACAATATTCAGGCTTGTCTTCAGGAGCGTTTGTTTCAGGTTGAACTGCATTATTTGTCCAACGGCCGTGTCCGGTGACTACGTACCTGTCGGCAGCCCGAACGTCTCGTCCATCTTTTCAAATTTCATCCAATGATCTCCGTTATCATCAAAATCAACATATTCCAGCAAACCCAACACATGTCTAATTTTGAATATGGCAAAGTAATCGGTGAAAAAATTGAACAAACTTTTCGGAGAAAACATCCTGTATATACTGCAAATTCTCAACGAGGAGATTTTTGTTCAATTTGACAATTACGAGTCCCTCGGTGAAACGAATGAATACCTAAATGCATAAACAATTACAGAAAACTGAAAATCAGATCGTATCGCAGTATTTTTGAAGATTATCTGTATTTATATCACATGCTTTCTAAAAAAAAAGTTTTTAAAATTAATACTACCGCGGAGGTCCTTCTTACCAAGGCAAATTTTTTCATAGTGCTTAGTGATATACTATCTGGAAGAGAAGCAATGTATTTCTTCAAATCTGCAGCATTGTAGAAAATATTCACGATATAATCCTGATGCACACGTATACAAAATCATACATGCTTAGAAATGAACTAACAATAAGAGGTTCTTCATTCAATTTTTGAGCGAGGAGTAAAATCCTGCAAATGTTTAAATGAATTACCAGGGATGGGCGGGAAATAATTTTCGCAAAATTTTCGGAAAACGGAAATTTTCGGAATTTAAAGTGACATATGTCGAAAAAGTCATCATTTGGGCTCCCAAATTTTTTTACTATCATTTGATAAACCATATTATTCAACAATCACATTTTAATAAGAAATTAGCAATTTTCAACTTTAACATTTTCGAAAGTGCTCTCAAAAATATAAAAATTATTTCAAATTCAGACTTATTTGAATAAATTTCGCTAAAAATGTTTTCCGAAATTTTCCTTCGGAAAATCGGAAAACAAAATTTTCCGAAAATGGTCGGGAAAATCGGAACACACCCATCCCTGCAACATACAGTGTCGCTCACTTGGTTATACTTGAGAGAGAAATGACATAGGTATTCTTCAGAGACTCGATTGCAGCCATTCTGAGATAAGGTGAATCCATAAACTCGCTAATTTCCAGTAGAGTGCAAGCTTTGTCAACTAAAAATAACCACATTAAGTAGCTACATACTATTGTGATATCTTACTTGTTAGATTCAGCTTTCCTTTGGCGAACAGAAATGTGTAGATGTGGTGCATATGTTCAGATGAGAATGTATCCAACGTCACTGTCAGTTGCATAGATTCGGCAAAATTTTGATAGAAAAGTTTCTCGAAAAAGGATGAATGAAGCGCCAAAAGCTGATAACTATTTGTCATCAAAAACTCTCATTATATTCTTGCCACCTCTTGGGAGACTGGAATACATTTATCATCCACTTTGAGTGTTCGTGAACTGATTGGATAAAGTTGAAATTTTGGAACAAGTGTTTCGACTATTTCCTCCATTGATTTCTGTAGAAAGTAAGAAAAGGAATTCGAATATGTCAAGAATTCATTACCTCTGTGACCGATATTGTCACATCCGGCGAAATTGCGATAATTGGATCGATTCGTAATGTCCACTCATTGTCCCTTTCAGTGAATTTATGCACATACTTCCATTCAGCCTGAAAGATAACGTTTTAGCATAAAATTATGAGATATCGCATACCACAGAGTTTCGCACAGTAATCTTTCCAGGAACGTCCTCGTCTTGCCTGGAAACGATACAAACGGAGCAGCCTCTGACGCGCAAATTGGAGTCTCCAGTCGAAACACCCCTGATAAAACTATATTTTGGACAAAATTTCGGCAGTGAGAAATTTCCACTTGAACAAAACGCACCACTTTTCCCTGTCGTATACCAACAAGGGTTATACTTTTCATCTCCACTACCAGGCGACTTAGTTCGCTTTCTCTTAGCCATCTGAACAATGCGCTATAAATGTACATTGTATGGAACATTTTAACGTGACTAGTAGCAAAAATATTCTATACGACATGAATTGGTATGTACTGACTATATGAGAGCTGAAGGACGGAGACATCCTAATTCTTCCAGGAATCAAGTTAGAGATATTATAACGGCCACAAATCACCGTTAAACGATGCTTCAATGAACAACAACAACAACCATTTAAACTTATTGTGTACTTTATGCTTCTCCAAAACGAATTTATTATGGATAACAACGATGGATATATCGCAATGTTTGACAGTTGAATGAGAATTCACTGCAATTTTGATGCGCACACGCCATAATCAACTAGAGTGAGGTCCATTCGTTGATCGTGAACGTTTTCTCCTTCAACTACATAGTCGATAATTTGGTCAGTAACAAGAATTTCACAACACTTATTAAATGGACAAGTAGTCAATAGTTATTTTAACAAGAACGTGAACCAAGTAACAACAGGATTTGGAAAACGATATTTGAATGAAATCATTTGGTACAATTCACTGTTCATAACAGTCTTCCATGCTCATTCTTCTTCATTTTTGCAAATTTTGTCGAGAGCTGGCTTCTGCAAATAGTCCCAGTATGTACCAAACAACCAGATATTTATTACCTGTTCATTAGTAATAGCCATGGACCTTGCAAAAACGACTTCGAGGCCATCACACCCAACTTGGAAGCCTTAAAAAAGGGATCATATAACAAAGTTGTTTTATCATTGTCACCATATCATATTCACTGATAGGAGCGGCCACAGTATTCGTCTCTGTCACTTCAGGAATCACAGCTCTCGGCGTCGAAAACTGTAAGTGTTAGCAAGCATGTCAGAAATACCATAAGAATACCAAAAGACGAAACGGTGTAAATTTAAAAATTTAAACTAAAAACGTAACTAAAAGGATCACGGCACCGAATATTTTAGGAAAATGAAGAAACGCGATTAGCCTGCATTAAAAGGGTATTACGGTAAGGAATGATCGTAACTATCAAAATTCATTGCCTCAATTTCGATTCTTCAAGTATCCTTACCCTATATTTGTGCTTTTGTATGACCTGGGTATGGAGAAAGGGATAT
>JACMIF010004160.1:0-12836 GCA_014805445.1 Diplogasteroides magnus | reverse complement strand
GGGACATCGATAACAAGCAGTGATTGATCAAAAAGCAGCTTAAATAACATTTCGGATAGGGATCAGCCAACTTTTCGAGTGACACCACCCATTAGAGCTACTTTTCAAGGTAGATCAAGCGCTATAAAATTCGACCCAACGGACCCGGTCCGATGCGGTCCGATGCGGTCGGGATACCTTGGACCCTGAGCGGTACTGTATGTATGAAATGCACTTTGGGATTCAATCTGCCATCACTGGTTGACAGGTAAAGGAGTATATTTACAGAATGGAGAGTGCGGGACTGCGTGTGCTGAGTGTTGTTCGTGCTGTGTGGACACTGGAGGAAGTGGATTAACCGATGCCTGTTGCATATGTGCCATTCTGGCCGTAGCATGTGACTGCTCTTCCATTTGTGTCGAATGTTGTTCGTAGGCGCTTCTCTTCAGCTCACGAACAGTACACATATTCTCTATTGACTCTGATATATACGACTCGTCAATTACTAGGTATGGCATCGGGAAACTATTGATTGTAACTAACAAAATAATACTCTTTTGATGAAATAATAGAGCCAAAAAGTGATGATCATACGCTAGTCCTTCATCTCTATTTTCGTGAGATAAATGATACAAATCCATGCATGCCATTGATTTTTCGTAAGTTCGACGGTTCATTTCCCTCTCTCATGCATAACAGGTGATTCTGTCAAATGAAGTTTCAGACCGTTGGGGTCATGCGACAGGTAGGGCCCATTCCTCATCTGTACTCCCACGGCAGTCCTGGAGTCGATTTGAGGAATAAAAAAGAGGGCAGTTGACCTTATTGCAGCAAGCGTCTGTTTCATATCACATTTGATTCCTCGTAACTGTTCCTACTATTAGGGTGTCCCATAAATTTTGACGGATTTTTGGAAATTTTTCGGCTAATTTCTAATGTTCGAGTCGTGGCGGCTTTCAACCACATTGATATGCAGTGCTTTGTACGGAACACCTCCCATCACGTTTCACTTCAGTCGTCGTTTGAATAGTAGCTTAGTAAAATTCGAAAATCACCCTTGCTTTTTCATCGATGTTGTTCAAATCCTTGCCTTTTCAAATCCAGCGAAGTAATTATTCCCTTTCTGCTTTAGAACGAAAGAGTTCATCGTTAGGATTCTAGCGCTATTTTTCTTATTTGTATGCCTACGTCTTCGTTATAGAAAAATGTAGAGAAAAGTTGAAGCCATCCGTGAATGTTATCTAAGGGAAAAATATCCCCTCAAAATGCATTAATACCAATATATCAAAAAATGCTTGTGCTTTGAATATGCCCAATTGTGATTTTGTGAGTATAATTATTTTGAGTAGGTTAGAGGTGTTGGTGGCCACTTGCCTTGAAACTGCAGCAAGTAAAACATAAGAAATCCAACATTTTTAGGATTTGCAATTTTTCCTCTCGTATTTATTGGAAACAACAAACTTCAAACAAAAGTTTGATGTAAAGCTCATTTTCTCAGCTATATACACTATAACTATAGGAAATTCTAATTTCTTTCGCGGCCAGAACAATTGATTTTCAAAGATCACGTCAAAATTTGTTCCAAATCAAAGTTAGCATATTCACCCAATCCACGCCTCAGGTATCTGGAATGCCCAGCAAAGTTGCTTCGATTGGTACAAACATTTAAAGTTTGTAAAATTTATAAATGGAACTATAGCTTGCGAAAGAAGAAGCGAAAATGATTCAAAAATTTGTGGGATATCCAAATTGATTGTTATTTTTCGTTATTTTCTTTATGTTTAATGTTACGCTTTTACAGTAAGCCCTTTCAGTACAATCAATCGATAATGTCCGGACTCTCCTTCTTTCACCTTCCCCCTGAGCTCATCCTCTCATGCATCTCCCAACTGAACGCGCCCGATGTAAACAGCGTCCGCTTAACCTGCGCATATCTTCGGAATATCGTGGACTTCAATAAGAAAGCCGCCTACAATAGGTACTTTCCATTCACTTTATTTTTGTTCCTAAAATATCAGTGGGTCAAAAACGGTAAATTTCTCGTTATTTTTCTCCGCCGCGCGGTCGTCTATCATGGAATGAGACAACTGCGTTCCGGAGAAGAATGTCAATAAATTTACCACTTTAGAATCCCTATAAAAATATGACGTTGTGCAGTTTGTCCTTGTCCATTCTTTTTCTCTGTTGAGCTATCGTTCAAACTGTTTGCCATTCAGGAATCGTCTCACCGTCGTCATTGAATACAACTTCGAAGCCGATTCCTTCTCCGTTCAATTCACAGACGAATTGTTAGTGAAATTCAAGAACGGCTGCTGCGAAGGATTGTTCAAATTGGGAAAAGGAAACGAGATGATTTTCTTGGACAGTGCCTTCACAGGGAAATCAGTCCACGATTCCGTGGAGATCTTGTTGGAGAGGTCAGTTTGAGATCTTTCATAACAGACCGACATTATTATGTTCATCATCATTATGCAAATTTTTTTGCCGAAATTAGGATACCCGTTGAGACAACATGAAACAGCCGAGTTCGCATTGCGTCAATTTGTTCGCCTATATTTTTATGATCATGACAGGATTCCGATGGAATGATTACTTACTGCTTTCAGAGCGGGAGGATTCTCACGCGTTGTTATCGGTGGAAGATTGGACTCAACAGCACTGTCCAGACTACAACCATTCATCAGACAATCGACATGCGTGGTCCTCGAAGATGTCGAACTGCACAACGTCCCGGTGGAAGAACAATTTCGCCTGCTCTACTCCTTCAAGTGTCAATTGGAAATGACCTACTGCACGTTTGTCGGGCCCAATCCGTTCAGTGACGACCGATTCTGGACAGGTAAGACTATTTTCGATTTCTTTCTTTTCTTATACATTTGCTGTAGCGAAAAATTAATAAAAAAATCAAATTATTTTCAGAAGCTGGAACCGGCAGCCTCGCCATTACGAATGATTTCTCGGATTCCAATACGATTTTCATCACTGATGCGCAACTGCTTGCGGCTGTGAGCAGAAAGGACCTGGAGAACTTTGAAATGAAGAATTGTCAAGGACCAACAGTTGAGGCCATTCGGAAGGCCGTTGAGGTGTGTTTTCTTTTTCTGGTACGCTCTAGAGAAAAATTTAAATTCAGCATTCCAATTATCTTTTAAAAAATGAGATTCCAATGCATTTCTCAAAGGAAATAATTATTCCTCGAAGGTAAATTCATCATATTGCAGATCCTTCTTCAATCTGCAATGTTCTGCACAATCGACGACATCCACGGATACTTCTGGCTAGAGGGACCAAACGGGGAGAACATTTCCATTCCGACTAATACGATTCAACACTTCCTCTATACTGGAACTGCTAGCCGTCTTCGCCTGGATGTAGAAGAAAGTATAATGAGTCTCTACAGCAGCCCCTTCCAGCGTTGAACTGTCATTTCTTCATTAGTTTCCATCGATATCCGCAGTTTTTCTCACTAGCTTGTAGACATGCTAAATGATTGTAGGGAATATTTCGAGCAAATCTTGATTTTCATATTTTGCTTTCGATACTGCTAATTAGTTTTTCATCCGTATGTAGTTTCATGAATCCATTATTGTAAATTGCTAATCGGATATCTCCATTATTTTCTCTCCTTTGTTTGCCGTATATATTCGAACTGATTTTTTATTGTTTCTCCAGGAACATTTCTCGCAAATATTAGAATTATTATTTAGTTTTGATTTTTCTTTGTACATTGCTAATTCGTGTTTCATCCCTAAACTACCAATGTAGCGTCAAGAATTTGACATTAATAAACTATTAATAAAAATTGAAGACAAGTATGCAGACGGACATTGTGAATTAGTGAAGACAGAAAACCAAGTGAATTCCATCTGTCTGTTCGTGCGATCGTGTCAAAGCACCAGAGAAGGCGGGATAAATAAGCGCACAAATAAAATATACGCACTTTGCCATTCCTTTTGCCTTCACTAGTGGAAAGAACGATGATAGTACACAGAATCTTGGATTATCGTAAACCGTGATATCTTTGCATGCGAGTCGAGCAAATTTAGAACTGCATGGAAAAATGTGGAGCTACCGAATTGCATGTGACGATATTTCGCGAGAGGAAAGAAAAGAAAAGCGTTTTCATACGAGTTTGTTTAAGCAGCCGTAGATTAGTGATGATAGTGGTCATCTGCAGAAATGATTACAATGCCCGAAAGTCAAATTAACAGATTTTTTATCATAATATCTATGTCAGCGATTACTCGTAGGCGCTTATCGACTCTCTTCTCACCAGGTAGAGTCTCGTCATTAACTGCGACTGGGTCGCACAAAGTGGGAGTTATGGAACAAAGACAATTAGCAACTACTGTAAGTGTTCAATGACAAACAACAAATGTTCTTCGGATGTTCTTTGTGAAATTACCTGAAATATTCCTCATCTGCACTCCAATAACGTATCTTCATTGGAATTCTTCGACTAGAACAGTATAGTTAGATGCGGAACAGTACAGTTTCAAAGTTAGCAATCAAAGCAAATCAAATAAAGAACTTTGTCCTGTAATTTCTGGGTGTATTAGCGAACTGTTACGATGGCCGGGAAACGGTGAATGTTGATACAGCCGATTTTGCGTTGTAATTCACTACTACCAAAATTTCTTAGCTCAGTTGGTATTGAGTGGATTTGACGAAGAAAGGGTCGAGCTACGGACATTTGCTCTGTGCGGTAATGCGTCGGTTAGAACATCTCCGCCACGGCCGTTTGTCATGTGTCTATCATGTAATTTAGTTTGGTAAAGGTGGTTTATCTTTATCATATGGCTTGTGACATCAGCAGTACAATGAAATAATAAAACAAAAAAACAAACAAAAATCAATACCATTGAAATAGTTATTTACTTGATAAACTGTGTGGAGAAACAATGCAACGGCATAATTACAGCCATGAATAGCTGCAAGTAAAAGTGTATCTTGAATTTGTCATAGTACTCCAACAATACTCTCGATCATTCATAAGTGGCCAGTCTCCTAAAATCCTTGATTAGTGCCTTTTCCTTATTTTTTGAATTAGGGGTGTAAGGTCCGATATTGCTTTTTTCCCAGCACTACAGACGATAAAGGATCTTTTGAATGCTGGGCTCATATTGCTCAGCATTAATTGTTCTCAACTTATACAGTAATTCTCAAATTCTCAATCATTGTACCTCGCCTCAATGCTTCCATTGACGAACACTCTCATGAGGAATTCGGCCTCCGAATCGGGATCGTACGTGCAAGGCACGATGACGTAAGATCCCGGTGAAACGCGGAATCTTACCGTTACCTTAACAATCAACCCATATTCAAATCTACCGTAACCCTATCTTGCCTCTCTGAGGTAAGAGTGTTGTACTGTGGCTACTGGATCGTTACTGTGAAAGAATTCCATATCCATAGCTTCGTTTGCTTCAGGTGCCTTAACGAATTACGATATGCATTTTCAATATAATCCGAATAAGTATGCCTCATAAACGTAGAAGCCAATAGCATGATCGTCTTCGCCTTTTGTCCGAAGTTCCCAGAAAAGCAGGATCCCCAATTTAAACTTGGCGCAAAGACCAAATTACAATAATAATGCAAAGATTACACGAAAGATCAAACTACAAATATCATACCTTCTGTACTTTTGCACAACAGCCACAATTGCGGTACACTTTCCATCGTTTTCTTCAGATTCATTCGTGATGGTAAAGAAGGAGTTGTACTGAGGATTCTTCCAGAAAGTTTCTGTAGTTACACTCTGCGAGTACACCAATACGATCCATTGCATACCAGGATTTTCATGGGATCCTCCAGCGCTTCCATCCTGAACGCTTCACACACCCTCCTTCCGTAGCTGTAAATGAGATTAAATGAAAAGTGATACGCGTTGCGGTTGCGTCGCGGTCTGTACCTCCGTCCACATTCCTCCGGTACCCGCGTTACACTCCATCGTCTCATAGATCTCGTTCATCATCTGTAATTTTCTCTCTGTAATTTTTTGACCAATTCGATCGTCCCAAAAAGCAATATTTGAACTTGGACAAGACAAGTTTTCAGGATGTTATCCATAGGGTGCAATGGTGTCGTAGGAATTGGAGCTTGGCGTTGTAATATGTTCCAATGCCCCTATATTTTTGAAGACATACCCTCTATGAAACATAACCGATAAAGTAGTCAAACTCCCATCCATATTACACATATTATCCCCGGGAGAGTTCACAACGAACCTCTGCCGACACATTGCACACGTACAACCTGTTGAACTTAAGGAGGAACTCATCGATGGACATCCTGAATAAGGAGACGGTTACATCTTGGGAGTACACGAATACGACCCACCAGAACTCGCCGTCCTCTTTGAAAACTACAAGCATGGACTCTTTCTCCTCCGAAGACACCTGAATCGTGATTTGTGAGTGAATGGCTGAGGTTAAACTCAGATAAAAATAGATATAGTTGCTCTACCATCAGTAATCTTCTCGAATATTCTGGATTTTCCTTTTTCGAGCTATGCAATGTCGATTGAAAATTATCTAGTTTGGGTCAAAGTTTAAGCACAACGGCGTTCACACTATTTATGGTTGGCAGTTTAACTACCTTATGCTGCCTTACCTAGGCTTATGCTTCAAGGTCACAGCATATTTGAATTTGTACCTTCTGTGAAAAATAGAGCATAATGTAGTCAAACATCAAACTTCACCTCTTCCCACAATTCATGCCCATCGCTCCAAGGCCCATTCCATTCATTACTTCCCCACGGATTGCGAATTCGAAGCAGAACCGTCTCTCCGCTAGTAGTCGATATCTGCAGAAGGATGAATGGGGGCAGATAAGAGTTCCAAAATTGGCATTTCCAAATTGTCTTCTATAAACACAGGGTATGAACATTTTTGGAAGAATGAAGACAGAAAAGTTGATTCTTCCCGTAATTTCAGTCTGACCATGGAACAATTGTAAACAATTATGAGGTGCTGTTATATCCCAGATCTCACTATATGTAGTCCAGTGATGCTGTAGGCGTGCCCCATCACTAGTCCATTCTCCAGCTCAGACTCGGACTCATCTTCCGCCGCCTAATAACAATTCATTTGCATTATAGATGCTTTGGCATCTTATCTTGCATTTTATTAATAAATTGTATTTGAATATTTTCCTATGAAATAAAGCTAATTGTAAGATTCAGTTTAATGCGAATGTCTTGCGAATATTTCATGTACAGCCGATCATGCATCTTGTTGCAATTTTGTCCAGTAAATAATCACCAAATCTAGAACTTCTCTTCACCGAAGATCTTTTCTTTGTAGAGCTATAAGAGATTGGAACGGTCTCCCTTCACACCTTATAAATTCCCCTAGTCCCAAATCATTTTCTAATCTCCTTTGATTATGCACATCTATGAATTGAATTCAAAGATGTGCATAATCTTCGTCTATTGCCTTGATCACGAAACATATCATGCGATAAACATATTATTATTATTACCGTGTTTCGACAAATTTTGCGCTAATTTTTGGTGAAAACTGACATCAATAGAGCAGCCGAAGAAAGATCCCATCTGGAAACCGCCAAATAGGGTGACCAGGATCGTCACCGCATCATTCTAAAGTTGAAGCATGATCATTAATTGGTAATGTTTTGTAATTTGACCTCTTTCAGATCGTATTCCTCTGTGAGCCCTCCCGTGAAGTCCTCGAGTGCCTCTGCGTTCGTTCCACCGACCAAATTCTCATACGATCCGTACAGTCGGAAAAGAAATACCGTATTCAATGTCATACATATGAATATAATAAAAAACATTTTCATCCGAAAATATTCAAAAACATTATCCACTATACTGAAATTGTATTTACAGATGTCGATGGTTCCTCATTGAGGATTCGCAACGAAACGAAAAATGAAGTGGTTTCATAGTCCAAGATACATTCTCTTCAGGACCCCACACACTTCGCGTATGCCTTCTCCAGAAGTGCACTCCAGAACTCATTGTTCTCCTGAGAGTGGATGTAGCACAGTTCGCCGTTCACCTATAACACAAATCCTGATTTCAGAAATCCTATATATTTACGGTCTACCGTAATCATCTAATAATCTGCTTACCGTGGGCAGCAAGTCATCGATGATGACGTCCACCCAGCTACCGTACCTCCAGAATTGGAAGTGAAAGATGCCTCAATTACCGTTATGTCTTGGCAAGACTCAAATCATTTCAAACCAGCATAATTCTCAGTGAAGGTCTGATCAGGAGGCACAACTCGATAGAACAACGCGTCCCGCATGGTTAGATTGGCCATAGCTGCCAGAAGCCAGCTGAATATTGGAGGTTCTCACAACGGCATTATGGTTACTGTAACTTACCAGTCTCCGAGTGAACCTTGCATCACATCAAATCTCGAGTGGCCGTTCACTATAAACTGTGGATCAGTGACGATTTCCTGAAGTGCTCTTCAATGTTTCAGTATCCATTATGGTTGGCAGTTTGACTACTTCATGAGTTATGTTCCAATGCTTCTATATATTTGTTGATATACCCTCCTGTTCAACATGACACATATTGCAGTCTAACTGCCAACCATTGTATCCAGATAAATAGTGCAATACCCATTATCCCTATTATTCGCCGCATGAGTTTTACAGCGTTTTCCATGAATTAGCAGTATTTATTGTTAGTAATTCGAAAATACGGTGGTAGACGTCCTTACCGAAGGTCTCATCCACTCAATTTCGTCCTCTGGCTTCTCTTTGAAGTACAAAGATCGATCGCAGGCGGGGAATTCTGGATCCTCGAAGAGACAGCCCTCCTGGAATATTTGGCTCCGTTTGAATCGACCAATTCTGACATCCTGTGTATACTTCCAGACAGAGTTCTCTCTCTGTATTGTAGTCAAGGTTGAAGCAAGCCGTATCCGGAATTGGGGACACGAATGGAATGATCTGTGGAGATTACCGTGATTGCTTTATGAAGGTAGAATTCAGCGACTCACTTTTCTATTGGAACTGTCATTCATGAGTTTTTCAGTATTGCTGCTTCGTCCATTCAGTAGATTTGTCAATGCTTTACGGAGAAAATTATGGGAGTTTCAACTACGACCTTCAGATTATGGTTGACAGTTTGACTACGAGATCGGCCATGTTTCATGGAAGCAATGGATTTTGAGTAGTGTGTCTAATACGGGAATTTTAATATGAAAAACACGAACTTGAAGTCTAACTGCCAGTTCTGATGAGATCAAACTAGAGGCAACCAATCAAATAAGCAAAACCGACTTCCTCCTTCGACTGCTGCGGTGACGTCCCGTATGCTCTGCACGATGACTCAAACGAAGACGATGATAATTTGACAGATGTTTATCCCTGCCCTTGAACTTACTTTCGAGAGGAGAAATCGGTTCATCGGTGCCATTCGTCCCGTTGTCTGTCTCCTCATTGAGCTTCTAAACTAGCACACATCTTCCGGGTTCAAGTCAAGTACACAGAAGGTATTAAAAGTAAAGGTAAAGATGCCCCGTGTTCCAGGCCTAGGGAATAGATCCACAGGAATGCCTATGCTGCTGCTCTACAAACTGATGTACCTCGTCATCTTCACACTCTCCGAACTCTTCATCGCTGTTATCCCGGCTGTCGTCGAGCAGCTCGTTTCCTATGTCCTCCTCAGGCTCCTGTAAAAAGGTGAACCCAAAGGATTTGAATTGCACATTGTGAACCCGTAATGATCAGAACAGTAAAAAAGCATCCTGCCCACTAGAGGTGGCACTTCAATCCTGTTGACAAAACGACATCACATTTCACGCCTGCATCTTTCATTGCCTGGTCGTCTCTACAGCGCACAGACGACCAGGAAATGAAAGACGGAGACGCGAAATATGGTGTTGTTTTGTTTTCAGGATCGAAGAGACCACCATCCAAGGATCGAAGAGCTCGTGGTATGCTTACCTCCACTAGTTCCTCTTCTTGATGCTCTTCCTCTTCCAGTTCGTCTTCGTTTTCCTGAAATTATAGCAGAAGTTTGCAGTCATTCACTCTCTATTAGATTTTCGCATATGTAATTGCCCCTTGTTTGTATAAAATACTATTCGTTACTAAGAAAGTGCCAAGGACATTAGCGATATTTCGGTGAAATGGACGCATCATTTTCGTGAAATGTCTAATTCACAACTGTGACACAAAAGTTCATGGCGCTCGTGTTTTGGATCCAATCGAACCTCCTCCGGCTCTTCCTGTTCCTCTTCTAGCAATTCCTCTTCGGATTCACCACACTCTTCTCCTGAACGTGTAAGATAGTTACTAGTCTTGGTGAAATGAATCCCAAAGTTCATTCCACCTCTATGTGCTCTCTATCGCGCGGTTGTCTCTGATGCATAGAAACGACCTCGCGACAGAGAGCACAGAGGTATGAAATGCACTTTGTGATTCACTCTTCTAGTTACACAGGTGAAGTGCAAGAATAAGTAACTATGGCAGGTAAAGCAAGCAGAAGTGCATTTCACATTCGTCTTGTTCACTCGGAGCTGTTGTCCACCCCATGCGAGAGCCGCTTCGAGTGCGTGAAACTACATAAGACTCAATTGTTCCGACCACTCGAAATTTATCAGCTCCGGGGTGAGGATAAATTGATCACATTGTATATATCATACCACCCTAGATCGTCTCTAAATTGACTTGGCAGCGGATTTTTCTCGAATACTCTCACCATTCTCTTCACCGTTCTGCTCCTCTCCAAATCCAAAGTTGCAGAGCGCATCCTCCGACATTTTACTGCAACATTGCAAGCCTATGGTTATGGTTGGAAAGTTGATCAGGAGGGGATTACATAAACAACACGATGGAGAACGAAATGGAAAGTGATAATACGCCGTCGAAGCGAGAGCGCGTTCTTCGCAGTGCTTTTATCAATCTGCTTAGCGAGTTAAATCAGACATCGAGCAACACTTTTTTAGCACATCACGCAACTTCCATATACTTCCTAATCGAACTGTATGTGTATCTACAGTGTTCATTCTCAAATTAGCGCACGATATCGCCGTTTGTCTGACGGTTCATTTGAGATAAATGGTTTGATTTGCGACATTGTGAACACATCAAGCAACATTTAGAAGATGCAGAGAGATTTCTTTTGCAATGTGATTCTTAGCAAGCTATACTTGCAGCAACGAACAAAATTTGTACGTTATGTCTGTTTCTGACAATTTTTGTATGGATTTAAAGACTTCGATTGAATTCACAACAATTAAACAGCAGTTAGAGAAGGTAAAACAGGGAATTCGATGCATTTGGGTTATTTGATTAAGTGAATAAAATACACCGTCTGAGCTGAACACGATTGTCCTGCAATAAATAGGCCCACGTCGACAAATCGTACAATACTTTTTTCGCAACCTAATAGAAGCGAACAAGTTTCTCGATTCCAAACACGCTCACATAGTGCAACTTCTGTTCTCACTAATGTTCTGTAAAGAAGACGTTTACTTCAAAATTGTTTTTCGACATTCGATCAGTCTCTAACTCCAGTTGTTGTGTAGTAGACAATTCGAAAATGAAAGCATCATCTTACTGTCCATTATGGCCACACACTTTCTCCCTTTTGGATGCTATTTCGGCTTTTCGCTCATCATCATCACACTGCTTTGTATAGAGAGAACTTTCATAACGGTCGTGTGTGAATAATAGTCAGTGTGTCAACAAATTGTTTTATTCATGCAGGACAGTCCATTATGTAGTTCCCCAGCTTCAGACAGGAGATTCTGCAAATTTCATGATAAATTTCGTTCGGTTCATTGTTCGGATGGCATGTGCTGCTCTAGAAAATTGATGTAATATTGTCGTAACTGATTGATGACAATACACCATATTTTGTTTAGCACAAGTGAATTTTTTTACATTACTTACGTATAGTTGGGATCGTACGGCATTATATTGTAAACTCCAAGTAGTGTACATCAACTTTCCGGGAGAACTTACTAAACACCAAATCAATCAAATTTATCGATCAGAAAATGCTTGATAGAATATATTATTTTATTCCTCCCAAATTACTAGCCATTCTGGCCGTAGCATGTGACTGCTCTTCCATTTGTGCCGAATGTTGTTCATAGTCGCTGCTCTTCAGCTTACGAACAGTACAAATATTAATTATTCACTCTGATGTATACCACTCTTCTATCTCTTTACCGGATTGATAACCAGAAAATATTGCTTGTGACTCATAAAATAAAACACGTTTGATGAAAAAATTGAGCGAAAAAGTAATGATCATACGCTAGTCCATAGTCTCCATTTTCGTGTGATAAATATGACAAATCCAAACATGCCATTAATTTTTCGTAAAGCTTTATTCCTCTCTCTCATGCATAATAGGTGGTCATTGGAAGTTATAGACCGTCGGGTCATGCTATAGCCTATCTAGTAGGGTGGACAAAGCAAGGCATTCTCCTTGGATAAGCGAGAAGAGCGGTCATTCCTTACGCAAGCCTTGCCTAAGCGGTCTCTCTTACGCAAGGCTTGCGTAAGAACTTTCGCTTGTTTAAAGATTTTACGGAACACGGGGTCAACTAAATCTTTAAAAAAGTTCATTTTTGATATTGTCTGAATTAATTGCACAAGTAATTTTAATTTCGATGTGCTGACATGTGTCTTGTTACCCGTGTTGTGGTAACTAGTAGAAACAATTAGAAAATTGTGCCACGGTGCAAAAGAATAGCTTTGAAAGTTTTGAAAACAGACGCTCACTATTATCAATAGAGCTTGGTGGACTGCCAGGTAATCTGAACGACATTTCGTCTTCGAGGTGTAAAATATTGTGGTAAGGGTTCATACAAATATTTCTCTAGCTAGGCGAGAAATATTTGGCAGCTCAGCTGAAT
>JACMIF010004159.1:0-12841 GCA_014805445.1 Diplogasteroides magnus | reverse complement strand
ATTTATTGACAGCCGGCCATCTCTAGTCGTCTAAGTTCACTCGTAGATAGGAATGAAATTAGATGGCGAGGAGGTGACCGGCTGTCAATAAATACCCGAAAGCGACACCCTAGTAGAGAAACGACGAATGCACTAAACGACTCGCATGCGACACCCTACGAAAGACCCTCTCACCTTTCTCCTCCAGCCACTGTCGCACTCTGCCCTCGAATCGCTGCAGGTCGAACATGTAGTTCTCCTCCTCGTGCCATTCCACTCGGGAGCCCGTCTCCTTCGACACCTACAGTAATCTGTTATCAAGAATGGCACAGTATTGATTGATTTTTATTGAAATTAATGGTGGTACGAGCAGAAGACCACTTATTAGCATTCATTCAGTATTTGTCAATTAAGCTACTTGTTCAACACGAATCTGACAGGTATCCGAAAGAGCAATAAAATAATTTCCAACGACCAACGCCAATGAGAGAACTACAGTAGCTCCAACAAGCAATACGGTTAATACGGCAAATTTCCCGTCTTCTCCTCCACCCATAGATGTGCACACCATGTAAGCAACTTTTCCATGCAGGGTGCTCCCAAAATACACTGCAAAAACGCCAAAAATTTGGCAGCTCCCACCATAATTTGCAGGGTGCTCCCGTAATTTATTACAGTCTAGTGCTTTGTGTTCTTCCCACCACGCAAGTCAGCGGCAAGGACATTCTCCAATGAGTCGTCAATGAATTGCTCGAGAATTGTGTTGAAGTGAAATATGGTGATTCAGCGGCTTGAAAGCACCTGGCAAATACTTCCAACATATTTTTCCTGTGTGATAAATGCATAGGAGCAATCAATAAAGAACCACCGTAACCATAATAATCAATATTCCTACAATTCCACCACCTCCTCCCTCCCCCCCCCTCGTCAGTGGTGGAGTGCCAGAGAAACATTAAGATCCACAGGGAAAACTTCGAAAACTACCCCAGCAGAACAATCAATAATGAGAAACTATTGCGGTCCTAACTGTTAAACTGGATGACAGACAAGAGCGCCATGGACCATTGCGCCATAATGGCGAAATCGGCCGATGCGCCGTAATTCCCAGTATTTCCACGGCGCATCTGTCCATTTCATCATTATGGCGCAAGTGTCTATGGCGCTCTTGTATGTCACGCGTCAAACTACAGTAACCTCTCACCTTTGCCCCCTCCCTCTCCTCCACGTCTCCGTCTGCATAGAAGCACTCGTCCGTGGTGGAGTACCATCCAGAGTAGCCCGCCTTCGAGATGCAACCGGCACGATCCAAACGTCCCTGCACATCAAATTGCTAATAGTTGGTCTTAACGGGAAAGCTACCGTAACCCTACAGTTCAATCGCATCAGAAATTTAACAATAAAAAAGCCTTCCTTATTCTGTATATATATATGATTTGTGCAACGTTAATGAACATTTTGAAATGCATTTGGAACGGTCGAAATCAGTAATTCAAAGAAGACGAGTCTCGACGCGAAAACTACCGTAACCCACTCACCCACATGTCCTCTACGCACTCCCTGTGCCTGGCCTCTGTCGTGCGAACGAACGCCGTGTGCTGCAGATCGTAGTCCCTGAACAGCAGGCACTACGGTAACCATCAATTGATAACTCGTTCAAAATGCTGAACAGGCAAATACCGTAATCCAATAAAAGATCAATCGATAACCTACCTGAAGAGGGAAGAGAACGACGCGGAGACGTCATCGCACAGTGCGCGGGTTTCCACGCCTCGTTCTCGAGCGGTCTTCGCGATCTGGAGCGGCGAATACGGTAATAAGGGAAACATGACGGACGTGCCTAATATATAAGACCAACTGTTCCCTTCTTCGATATCCAATTGGGATAAATGTTTCTCGCTCTTTGCCTCGTCACGTGTTACAAGTTGTTTCGTTTCGAACGTTTCGGGGTCTCTAACCACAACCCGTTGCAATTTCGCACATGAAAAACAGTTGAATGCGTTCCACAAGAGCAACATTAATGCAATCTAGTTTTAACGCACGGATTTTCAAATTAGGTCAAAAATTCAAAAAAAATATGTTCTATGAATCATAGACTATGATTCTGACTCCGATCAGAAGATGAAAGCCATATCAAATTCAGCCTGTTTCTATCACCTTGCTGCCGTGCTCGTCCGTCCCCGTGGTGAGTGCGTGGCTGCCGTGCGGGTCGCTCAGTATCTGCAAAAAAACCCGCCTAACAATATCACTCATGAAGAGTCGAAAATTCAGCCTGTGAATATCAATCTACAGTATAAAGTACAAATCTACAAAGGCCTACAACTAAGGGTTCAAAATAGGTAAATCTGTCATCGTTCTTCTCCGCAACGCGGTTGTCTCACCCCCTGAAATGCAACTGTGTTTCGGAGAAAAATGATGACAAATTTATCGTTTTTGAACCCCCTAACTACAGTCGATAAACCTGTGGAACAAACTGACAAAGAGTAAAATATTGACAAGAGAAAAAAATCAGCTTAGCTCTATCACCTGCCATCGATGGGACGCATCTGCGAGCAGGGCACAGTAGAGGTGACCGAGGTGTGGAGCTAAATATTGATTGATTGATTGATTGCATAACACTGGCTCATAAAGGGAATGCTACCGCAACACAGTTCCATTTCATAGTTGCTTATAATCTTCTTTAACGTTTATTTGATTTTAAAATTGACAATGACTGGATTTACCGGAGAATTGATGCATTTATCAAGGCGTTGAAACTTAAAAATTCCGGTGTGAAATGTTACGGGGCCTAGGAAGGGAACAATACCATAACCAGTTAACAATTGATTTTCATTTTACAGAACGGAAAACATTTAGTAAGAATAATTTTGCTGATGAGTTTCATTTAACAGAATGCATAGCCCAGTAGAAAACTATTATTTGCACCAAAAAAATTGATGCATTTACCAAGGCGTTGAAACTTAAAATTTCGGTGGATGGAAACCATAGATGTGCACATTTTGTAAGCAACTTTTCCCCGCAGGGTGCTCCCAAAATTATTTTCCCAAAATACACTGTAAAAAGTCAAATTTTTCCCATCGCGCAGGGTGTTCACACTAAAAGCACACCTATGATGGAAACTTACGTCCGTTAGCGTAGAAGATGGGAGTGGTGATGAAGGTGGAGCGACTCCGTCGCCCACTCAGCCATCTCTCTCTGGCGACTACGGCCAGCCTCAGTGGCGGCGACCGCATCCCACCGCGAAAGACTACCGTAATCAGAGACGAGTACATTCTGGGATTTACCAGGGGGCCAAGTTTGGACAGTGCATAGCTAGGGGATCACGAACAAGGAAAAATGAACTGGTAATTCCCAGTTACGTGCTGTGGCCGTATTCATGAACGTTCCAAACCGTTTGGAATTCCAAACGTGACGTCATTTGGGTAGGGGGAGGGAGAAACCGCTCCCCCTACCCAAAAGACGTCACCGTTGGAATTCCAAACGGTTTGGAGCGTTTATGAATGTATGTACTGATCCCTGACCGTAACCCACCACATCTACATCGACAGCTGTGATCAAAGATACATTTGACGAACTTTTCCACGTCTCTTGAGTTTAAAAACACAGAAGAAAGCGTCAATTCAAGAATGTTTTATCGCAATTCAGTACCCGTACAGAGGAGTTCGCAACACACTAGGGTTTCTAATTCGGGAGTAGAGTGCATTCGTCTGTTGTCTGATTCAAGAGGGGCGGTTGTCTATTGCATGAATGAGACAACCGCTCCTCGGGAAACAGACAACAGAGGAATGCACTCTACTCCCGATTTAGAAACCCTACAACACACCAAGGGGCGAGATCTGACTAGAGACAGTTATTAGCACGGTTATTACAAAATTCGAAAAACGATCCTATCCTAACCTAAAAAGTGGGGTGATGGAGCGTGGCTCTAGACATTGAATCAACTCAAAATCCATTTTTTGACCTCTCAGGATCATAAGGGAGCACACAAAATCGATTCAATGTCCATTGTCACTACACTACTACTCCACTTATCAAAGGAAATCCAAGCAACTCGGGTAAACTAAAAGATTGGAACGACCTCTAAATCGTAATAAATGCCACTTTTTCAATAAGGGGAAGAAAAGCCTCAACATCAGTTTAGTCCTTCCATAGGCCACAATTCAAAAGAAATGTGCAGAGTATAATCAAATCGTTTGCTTGGATTCCCTCTTCCCAATGGCAATGGGGGAGTGAGTCCCTGTTCGGGAACGTGACATTTTGGAGAGACCGTTTTCGAACTGACCATTTTGGCTCACAATTGCATAAAAGTTCCAAAACAGCCGTTCCAAAAATGTCACGCTCCCCTCTGTCCACCCTTATCGCAGTCTAAGGGGGCGTGGCCAAAAGGTCTCCTCTCGCAGTAGTCGCTAATCCTTCCTCTCCAGTAGTTCGTCCAGCTCCTCTGGTGTCAGCGTCACTCCGCCCGCCGTCAGCTTCTGCTTCAGCATCTCCCGCTTCATGTCCCGCGCCAGACGCGCCATCAGCACCGCCGGGTCCTGAAGCGATCACTACGGGTTACTGTAATCTTATTCGGATCATTTTTTGGATGAAAAACCCAGTAGGTCCTAAAGCGATCACTACGGGTTACTGTAGTCTTATTCGGATCATCTTTTTAGAATAAGAATTCCAGCAGGTATCGTGCCACAACTGGCTATGAAGTAATGGACGAATGGCTACCAGTAATCAGACTAGGAAATTGATTGGAATTAATAATAATAAAAAAACAATTATTCTATAAAAACGTCGTTAATTGTAAATGAGATAATTCATACGAAGAATTAAGTTGGCATTTACTGTGTGCGTACACTATCATGAATAATGCACCCATCACCTAAAGATGGCCACTGCATTCAAACTACAATTTCGATAATTTTACGAGAATAAGAATTCCAGCAGGTATCGCGCCACAACAGGCTATGAAGTAGCGTATAAAACGACAACCAGTAATGTGTGTGGCATTGATTCATGTGAATTTAAAAATTGTAAAAAAATATCACGTAAAGTTTAATCGAGATAATCCAAGTAATAAATAATGCCATTGACTTTGTGTAACCACTTTCCTGAATACTACTCCGAATCAATCATCTGCACATGGCCACTCTATTCAAACTACAGTACCCTTGGAAACTGATTCAAACAGCTACAGTACACATCGAATACCGTACCTGGCTGCCGTCATCGTCAGGCGGCTTTCGCGACGAGATGATCTGCACCTCGCCTCGCGGAGTCGAGACGTATTCCATCTAGACAAAAAAGTCAAAAAATATTTACGAAATTAAACCAGGTGCATTGAGGAAACGTTGATAATGCAAAACCGTTGCAAAGTGCATGCGAACGTTCACTTTTACAACTCTGGCGGAAAACGATTAAATCCACAATTGACTCATATGGTTTGGAAGCGCCCCCGCATGATAATCAGGAAACGTCGGCCTGCGTGCACACTCAACTTGTTCCAGTTGCTATAGTCTGAAGTTCGCGCACTATGAACGACAAGATACATAGTTTTCTGGTTGACCGCATTTTACTTATTTATTATTTATTTTATTGCCTTTTACCTCTTCTTAATACACTATGCGAAGAGAGAAGAAGGAAAGAGAGAGAAAGAGACATGAGAGGATAATGGAGGATGGACCATGCTCTAGTAGGAGCACAACTACCGTATACCTTGACACTGACGAATCCAGCCAGATCCAGGCTCTTTTGAAAAAATTTGTGAAGTTAAACCAGGTGCATTACGGAAACGTTGCTAATACAAAACCATTGCAAAGTATATGGGAATGTTTATTCCCCCCCATCCGCTTCGAAAAAATTTAAAGTACAACTGACTCGTTTGTTTAGCATGCGCATCTGCGTTATTATTAGAATAGGAAACGCCGGCCGGACGTGCATACACTCCCAACTACCGTACCTTGACATCGACGAATCCCGCAGGCTCCAGGCACTGCATGTACCGCAGCGGGTCCCACTGCGACGCCGTCAGCAGCCCGCGCTTCTCCAGCTTTTCCAACCTGAACAGAACATCAGGAATTTGAAAACTACAGTAACCTCGGAAACTACAGACCTGCTCATCTGCAGTCCACACATGAGGACGCCTTCTGGCCTGAGCGTTCGCAGGAGCTCCCTACAGATGTCGGGCATAGACTCCTGAACGGAAAATTACTGCAGACGCCATTATTGATTGATTCTATCGCACATACATGGACATGGCGTCACAAACAACAAAGTCACTTAGCAGAGCGAAATATTTCAGTTTTGCAGTTGCAAGTAGCCAATTTTATGCGATAGTCACTCTGGAAGAAAATTTTTGGCACCAACTCTGCCCATGCATGCTACCGTAATCCATCAATCAATCAATAACCTGCTTGAGGAAGTAGTAGACGTCGACGTGGAAGACTGCATCGAAGATGTTCGTCGGGTACGCGAGATGCCGTAGGTCGAACGTCTGAAAGGGTATTTTTTAATATTAGCTAAAGGTCGACTCCTATCAAAGAAAGCAGGGTGAAATACGTTTCATGACGATCCTAAGAACTAATAATAACTACGTAATTAGTTGTCGTATCAAAACTATCATGAACTTGTAAAAAAAGGTAATCGTCTATTATTGGATTAAAGTGTTTCGATGACACAAAATGCCGTTTTCAAATAACTAGTTAAGTTTTCATTTTCACGTTTCGCACTAAACAACAAAGTTGCTCGTCTCGTCAAGATCAGCAACTATCATGTCGGCAGTATTTCATGAAAATGAAAACGGAAGGAGTTATCAGTTGTGCGGAAATGTACTGTGCGGAAGTGTCCTGCGCGAGTGTCTTGTGTGGAAGTGTATGTGTGCATATTTCGTGATCCCGAAATGCAAAATGTTTCACACACTACATATAGTAGTGTGTGAAATATCCTTATGCCTGCTATCTAACGCAACTACCAGGGGGCGTCATCGGTGCAGACAATTTTGGCCCGCTTACCCAATAATACTATTTCTAATTTCTCCTTTCAAGCCCATGTGTTCATTCGGGGAATCTGCCGAGGGCAATTCCATATGAAATAAGGGCTTAACATAAGGCCGATAAAATGTTGCCATTCAGAACGAATCAACGCAAGATCTAACGCATTCGACCATAAAAAGACCGGATTTGGATGACGCTAAGGTCTTCGAAGTCATAAAGTGCAGCCGAATTACCCTGTCCAGCTCCAGTCTTCCCTGCTCCCTCTCCTCCAGCACGAACCGCTTCCTCGTCACCTCCTCCATGTACGGCGACCGCTCCAGTCCGAACACGATGCCTTAAAAGCAGGCCGATTTAATTATCAAGTTCTCAGCCGTAAAATCAATGTGAAATCAGCTGGTAAGACACATAAGGTGTTAGTGACAGGCCGAAATACCGTTTATAGTCGTAAAAAGCATACCTCGTGGCATGCGTGCCAATGCAGCGGCGATGCCGTGACCGCGGCCGTACCCAATCTCGAGCACCTTGGCATCTGAAAAAAACCCAGGTGAATCGGTGCGCAGCAAAGACTATATATAACGTAGTTTTCGTCAGAAAGTGATTGATTGTCCGATGATGTTCGAATACAATTTCATACGTATAATACAATGTTTGAACCACTCTTGGTGGTATAGTGATTTGCCACGATCGAGCCAATCTATGGAATATTACGGCATGGATTTTAGTATGGGAATCAGAACGATTCATATGCAACTCCCGAACGATTCACAGCCTGATAGTCCCGCCTCTTCCTCCCCGGTTATCTCTTGTGGTCAGACTGCACTGCTTTCACCGTCCATCAGGATCGACCCATATGCTCAGAATTTTTACAGCAACGTATTTCATGTTGAATTTCCCGTTTGAGCGAGACACGTTTGGGAGCCCCCGGGTGAATCGTTCTGCCTTCCCTAGATTTTACAGAACAATGGAGATGAACCTAGCCTTCAGCCAGGTCCTATTCATTGTCCCATGTTTCCATTGAAATTTAGTTAAATGATTCGAACACAACAACAACAAAAAGCGCCGAGGGTTTGTCTCCAAATTCAAAATAAGGGCCCGAAATCTCACCTTCAGCCAGGTTCAGCTTGTCCACAACGGCCTCGGAGACATGCTTCGACGAACGCGCCGACTGCACGGAGACCGCGAAGCCCGTCAGCGACTTCAACGGCGTCGCGAACTGAAGAAACATATGATTTCCACAAATTTTAGATGATCTAGGGCTAGTTCAGCGTGAAAATCACGTGAAACAGCCATATTTTGTCATTTTCCCTTCTAAAGCTAATGTATTTATTGCCATTTTTGACGGAAATAATTCCTAAAATCAGCAATAATTGAAATTTACACCAAAAACAAGTTGATATTGGGCAATTTCAGGGTGAAAATGACGCAAATTAGTCCGCTGCAGTCATAAACCAACCAAAAACGCGAAAACTAACCTGATTGGCGACATCCGACACGGCGAGCTCCCAGAATCGGCGCGCCATGCGAGTGCAACACTGAAAACAAACAAATCGGCCTGAGAAAAATCGCCTCCTTCAAAAAACCGCACAAACTACGGTAGGGTTCAAGTGGAGCAGAGGTTTAGGGCGAAAAGAATACTAAAATCGCCATGGATAGTGTTGATCCAATAATCATCGCGGGTGAGCGATTGTGAGTTAAAGTGAGTGAGCCGATCGCCTCCTCGCGAGTAATTGAGAATGAAGAAGGAAGAAAGAACCATCGACAAGTTCTAACTAGTGGGGGTGGTCCATGCAAATTGCATGATGCAATTCTAACCTCCCCATTCTCCTCCGAGCGGTTGTCTACGAGTTTGAGAGACAACTGCTCGAAAAAGACTACGGATCGACTCTTGGAACGAATTTGCATCCTATCTGTCTGACCACATTGGCGTGCAGTTGTCTCTGGCGAATGATAAACCACCGCTCCCACAAGAGCACAGACTGAAAGTAGATCCGCATTTGCAAAAGGAGATCCGCATTTGCACCCTGGTCCCCTCATCGCTATGGAAATCAACCTTCCTCATCGCCCACTTATTTCGTCACTTCGACTCTCATTCCTCGTTCTACCCGGTTGGTCCTCCTATTTTGATAGTCCGGAAGGACACGCCCGCCAACCTACCGTAATCTACCGTACCCCTTCAGCACTCATCGACTGCGAAGCCATCAATGGCAGCCACCAAGCCCGGAGAGCCGCCTTTCCAGGTAACGACTACGGTAGCTTTCGTGGTGGGACACCCAACGTTCTTCAGATGAGACTGGAGCCCGATGGCAAGATCGTCTTCAAGGTTTCGCGACCATCGATACCGTAATTCACTCCCCTGATTCAGGGCAAACTGGGCGAGACGATCGCGGTTGAGCGGCAGCTTACCAACACCACGGACGTCAGACAATGCTTCAAGGTTCGTGGCCGCCATCTTGGCTACCGTAACCCCAGAAATTCCCCTTAGGGAAATCTCACCATTTCAAAATACAAATTGCAGATCAAGTGCACTGCGAACAATCTCTTCCGTGTGAAGCAGCCACTCGGGTTCATCGAGCCCAAAGTATGACGAAATATCGGCTACCGTAACCCCAGAAATTCCGCTCAGGAGAAGCTCACCATCAGGATGTCCTTCATGAGCCTGGCGCCGCTCGAGACCACGAAGCACTTCTTCGCCTTCTACCACGTCAAGAGCGACAAGAGCGTGGATGGGGAGAAAACGGCCCGACAGGTACGGGGGATACTGTAGTTAGCCGCGGGTCACTAAACGGCGCACAAATTCAGCTCTGGACTGCAGAAACCAAGCCGGACGGCGTCATTCGACAGTTCTGCGACTTTGCTCTGGCTGACAAGGACGACAATAAGAAGGAGGACAAGGCGAATATTTAAGAATCTACAGTATTCAGATCAATCGATAATCAGCCGTCATACTGTAATTTTCGGTTCAGGGCGAGAAGAAGGAAGACAAGAAGGAGAAGAATGAAGAGAAGAAGGAAGAAGAGAAGAAGGAGGAGAAAAAGGATGAGAAGAAGGAAGAGAAGAAGGAAGAGAAAAAGGAGGAAAAGAAGGAAGAGGAGAAGAAATAGGGAGATTAGCCCGACCTCCGAACTGATTTGAGCCATTTAGCCTGCCTGACGATTTTTGAAATGGGCTCGAAATTTTGAAATTGAAAATCCCAGATTGCCCTTCAAAAATCGTCAAATGCCGTGTCATGTTTCGCGTGAATCTTGTCTCACATTTCGTATGACAACTAAAACTATTGGCTTCACAGGCATAAAGCGGCGCATTCGAATGGCCTCCTGTCGTGTGTTTTATCTTACAAAGCGCATCGAGAAACACTATGTAAAAAACATAGAGCCCTCAGTTGGGATATGACAGAATACAGTACACCTCCGCACACACAACCGCCACTTGTACGTACAGTTACGCGAAGGATGAGCTGCTTCTAAAGGGTGCAATGGAGTCGCATTCAGTTGGATATGTGTCCCTTGCTGGACGGACCTTTGTATCGGTATACCGTAAATGGTACAAAACACAATAAACGCCGTTCCTTAATCCTGGGGTTTGGGTTTTCGTTTCGATCGAAACACATCTGCCGATCCTCATATCGAGTCATGTACGCAATAGGTATCTCCAGAAAAAACTTCGCGAAATCGGAGACAAAAATGTGTACCCGTCACGACGTGACGCCCTCATTTAGCCACTTCCACTCTCATTCCTTGTTTTACACGGTTGGTCCTCCTACTCTTGTCTGGAAAGACACCGCCGTCCTACCGTAATCTACCATACCCCCCTTCCATTCAGTCCTCAGCGACTGCGAAACCACCAATGGCAGCCACCAAGCCCGGAGAGCCGCCCTTCCAGGTAATGATTACGGTGCTTTTCGTGGCGAGACAGCCGACATTCCTTCAGATGAGGCTGGAGCCCGACGGCAAGATCGTCTTCAGGGTTTGGTGCATGATACCGTAATCCACCGTGCTCCCTGATTTAGGGACCGCAGGGGGAAGACCTTGCAGTTGTGCGGAAGATAACCAACACCACGGACGTCAGACAATGCTTCAAGGTACGTGGCCGTCATCTCATTTCACAGAAAGATTAAAAGATCAAAATACAAAATGCAGATCCAGTACAGTGGGAGCACCATATTCCGTGCAACTCCGCCACACGGATTCATCGAGCCCAACGTATGACGAAATCTCGGCTACCGTAACCCCAGAAATTCCCTTCAGCAGACGCGCAACATCGTGCTCTTCTTCGTTAGCGAGACGCCGCCCGCGAGATTGAAGCACTACTTCTCCTTCTACCACGCCAAGAGCGACAAGAGCGTGGACGGGGACAAAACGTCAGAAGAGGTAGGGGATACGGTAGTTAGTGGTGGGTCACGAATTGGTGCAACTTCAGTTCTGGACTAAGGAAACCAAGCCGGACGGCGTCATTCGGCAGTTAATCGATTTTGATCTGATTGCCAAGGACGGTGAGAAGGACAAGGCGAGTTTCTAAGAACCTACAGTATCCAAATCAACCAATATTCCGCCGTCATACCGTAGTTTCCGGTTCAGGGCGAGAAGAAAGACGAGGAGAAGGGGAAGAAATAGAAGATCAGCCCAACATCCGGAATGAGTTGAGCCATTTAGCCTGCTTGACGATTTTTGAAATGGGTTCGAAATTCTGAAATTGAAAATCCTTGATTCAGAAAATTGGGAAATTGGCCCTTTAAAAATCGTCAAATGAAGTGTCATGTGTGTCCATTTCATGCGTCTTTTTTCTATGACAAATAAACCTTTTGGCTTCACAGGCATAAAGTTGCGCATTCGCATGGCATACTGTCGCGCACCGCAAAACGGGATGAAATGACAGTAATGACAGTTGGGATATGACAGAATACAGTACACCTCAGCACACATAAACGCCACCTGTAGGTACGGTTGAGCGAAGAATGGGAGGATGCATGAAGATGCAACATACGTTGATGTATGGGTATCTTATTGTTAATATACCATAAAGGGGACAAAAACGAGATAAACGCCGTTTCCTCTTCTTGGGCTGGTTCTCTCGATTCGATCGAAGTATATCTTTCGATCCTCACGTAGAATCATTGGATACGATCCCCAGCAAAAAAAGAATTTGTGCCCGTGACGACGTGACGCCCCCCCCCCTCAGTCACTCACTTCCACCCTCATTCCTCGTACTACACGATTGGTCCTCTTACTTTGTTTCGATTGGAAGGATACGCCCGCCGCCCTACCGTAATCTACAGTACCTCGATTCAGCCCTCATCGACTGCGAGGCCACCAATGGCAGCCACCAAGCCCGAAGAGCCGCCCTTCCAGGTAACCATTACTGTAGACTTCGTGGCGGGACACACGACATTCCTTCAGATGAGACTGGAGCCCGATGGCAAGATCGTCTTCAATGTTTGGCGACCATCGATACCGTAATCCACTCCCCTGATTCAGGGTAAACTGGGCGAGACGATTGCGGTTGAGCGGCAGCTAACCAACACCACGGATGTCAGACAATGCTTCAAGGTTCGTGGCCGTCATCGTGGCTACCGTAACCCCAGAAATTCCCCTCAGGAGAAGCTCACCATTTCAAAAAAGATCAAAATACAAATTGCAGATCAAGTGCACTACGAACAACCTCTTCCGTGTGAAGCAGCCACTCGGGTTCATTGAGCCCAAGGTATGACGAAATCTCGGCTACCGTAACCCGCAGAAATTCCGCTCAGGAGAAGCTCACCATCACGATGTCCTTCATGAGCCCGGTGCCACTCGAGACCACGAAGCACTTCTTCGCCTTCTACCACGTCAAGAGCGACAAGAGCGTGGATGGGGAGAAAACGGCCCGACAGGTATCGAGGGATACTGTAG
>JACMIF010004158.1:0-12844 GCA_014805445.1 Diplogasteroides magnus | reverse complement strand
GCATTTTACCAGCCATGCGGGCTAAGGCCCTCCAATGGGGGGGGGGAATTTTGAAAAGTGCCACACTTTTGAAAATTCCCCCTATTTTTATGCCTTAACCAGCAAGTCTAGTAAAAATCCTGTGCAATGTACCAATGAAGTACTCTCCATTGCGGGTATGCATGTCCCTCAGTGAATCCTACTTCTCGCTGTAGAAAATCCCAAAGATTGCATTTTTTCACATTTTTTCGGTATTTTAATTCCATATCTTCTTATAAAAAATTCCACCGGATTAGCTAAAGGTGGTTTTATTGTTCACACATCAAGGGCTCTCGAAAAATACATAGTAGGATCAAATACCTCGAGGACACTTCGCGACCTTCCCTTGTCAGTCGTCTAATTCACTCGGTACGACTGTCAATCGTTCGTGGAGGCACGCGCTCCACGGAGATTAGGCGAATGAGAAATGCATTTTATTATAATTTTAGAGCACCCCATTGGTCAACAGAAAAGAGTGAAGACAAATGTTGGGAGTGGTGTTTCATTCACAAGCATGTAGGAGTCAGAGTATGGGTGGTCATGAGCAATTCGAACTACTCTCATCCCCTCTCAGTTGTTATTTCAGGCTCCCCAACCTTGGCAAAATTTTTATTCAATTTCAATTTTCGATTTTATCAAGCGTTTAATGTCTCAGCGAGATGCGTTTGGAGCTTATCGTTAACACCCGCAATCCATGAGCTTCCTTATACGTTTCTAGCTTAGCGTAGTGTATCCCCACACTCTAGCTTAGCGTATTGTGTCAGCCACGATCCCTTCAAGCATAAGGAGCCGTCAAATGCAAACTCATTATGCTTGAATGAGGCCCCTTACCCGGACGGACCCCATACCACTGGCGGAACGGCAGTGAGCGTAATTCCCACTAGTTTTAATTGGTCGTTTTGTGCGAAACATTTTTTTATCTATGGTGCGATCTTCAGTGGCTGCTTGATTTTGTCGCCCATTACGTGGTATCTGATCACAGATGTTTTTTGAGGGCCAACATGATATGCCGAATACGAACCCTATCTCAATTTCGCCCTACAGTACCGGCCAAAACAAAGTTGATAACAACTTTTTTTAAATATAAGTCATATATTAAATAGTGGTCCATTTTTGCACGTTCTACTAAGGGTTCTAAAACGGTAATAAAATGCATTTCTCATTCGTCTAACCGGTTTAGACGAATGAGAAATGAGAAATGCACCTTTAAAAATGCACGGTAGACAACCGCTCGGGGTGGCTTGGTCGAATTAGAAATGCACGAAAAGGGCCACGTCTCAACAGTAAATAAGAACCAGCACACGACGATTCAGCCTCTTGCATAAGCAAAGTACACCAAAAAATACACGATGCAGTTGCCACACAACAATTGTTGTGGTACATATGACTCGGTATTTTAGCATAGCTTCCTCACTTGCAATGTTAAAAATATCTGAAGAGCTTATAGAGATACAAATGTGCGGACACGCGCCAGGTATGTACAAAATGGCTTACGGAACTGAAATGAGCTGGCAAGTGCACTCTTCTTTTCCATTTTAATGCCAAAATGCATGTTTCACCCCTTCATAATAAGCGTTCATTAATTTCGTCCGATGACTACCGCTGATACGCTCAGCGAGTGAATTCGCCGAGCGACGTTTGGTAATTGTCTGAATTGCCGTGAGAGGGGCGGCCCGCTGCGGCCTACTAGCCACAACAGTCGTCATTTTTGTCATGTTCTTCTATTGGATTGTAATATTTAATTTGTTTTAAAAAAAGCCATCCGGTTAGATTGCGAAGCGCTTCCCCACGGATATCAGTTTCTTCAATTCCCTTACTCTCTCGTAGTGAGAGTAGATCACTCTAACGGCGAGAGAGTGAGGGAAATGGAGAGACTGATACCAGTGGGGAAGCGCCTCGCAATATTCCCGGACGGCTTCTACAATTGTTCCTTTAGATTATCGCTATGGACACATTTCCCAACTCACACCATGTCGCTTTCAACAAGACAATATTCTATGATGAAATCCTACTTGGAGAATGGCAACTTGACAAGACTATTCACTTCATGGATAATACTAATTTACCTATCTCAGTGCTTGTGAGTTTCGAATATTTGGCATAAAAATTATAGTTGTCAGTTTGACCACTTCATGGGTTATGTTTCAAGGCCGCTATATATTTGAAGATATACCCTCAGTGAAACATAAACCAAAAAGAAGGGAAAGTGTCAATCATAATAAAAAATGATCGTTCTTGCGTCAGGTGACTATACTCTATATTGCCATGATTACCTATGGTCAGAAGTTGATGGCGAATCGGACTCCTTTCAATCTTCGCATGGCTCTCGCTGTCTGGAATTTTGCCTTGTCAGTGTTCTCGTTGGTCACTGTGTACAAGGTCCTGCCTAATTTTCTACAATCACTCAACAAGGGAGGAATGCTTGGTTAGTCTCTGCATTTTCAAAGGATTGCCTTTAAAACATCTTTTTTCCAGGATCAATCTGCCACAACGACCATCAATGGACCGATCCTGTATCAGGATACTGGACATGGCTCTTCGGGATGAGCAAAGGCATCGAACTCTTAGATACTGCGTTTCTCGTCCTCAGAAAACGTCCAGTCATATTTCTCCACTGGTAGGTGAACATGCCGTAACACGTGTTCTATGAGCCCTTATGTAAAGGTACAAAAGATTTCTTCAGCTCTTTCCTGCATAATAATAATTTCCGGGGTTTTAAAAGAAATTGTTTGACTTTTCCGTCCCAGCTATAAATATTGCTGCCGTAAATAGGTATGAACTGCAACATTTGGCAGTTTCATACTGAATGAAGGGTAATGATGTCTATACTGGTAGTATATTTAGCATATTTTCAGAATTTTTTACATGCACATGGATTTGCTTGTAGGTATCATCACTCGCTTACTTACCTCGGTGCACAAGTCTTCTACTCTCAGCTCGTCCCTTCAACGAGATGGGCTGTGGTCTTTAACGGGGCAGTGCATACGATCATGTATTTGTGAGTTTCAGTTATATTATTGTATGCGTAATCAGTTATGTTTCACGCGATCCTACATCTGACACTTATAGTTTCCGTTAAATATAACCAATCTCCCAAACTGCTAGCCCTATTGTGAGTCGAGTCTGTCTTATCTTTTGTGAGTTTCAGTTATATTTTTTGTATGCGTAATAAGTTATGTTTAACCCACCCTATATTTGGAAACATATGTTAGGTTGATGCATAAGTTCTTGTGGGTTCAATCAAAGCGCTGTAACTTTATTATATTATGAGTATCGGTTCTGTGATTGGTGGTGCTGCAAGGCCTAGTGGGAACCTGCGTTGGCATATTCAACACGCAGCCTGTTCTTGTTTTCCACGAAAATTAGGTTAAAATATTTATATAACAGAAAAGCCTCCGCATAATCTTCGGAATCTCGATTTTTTTCTTCTGTACGACTCGATGAGAGTACATACTCAACTAGCACTTATTATGAATGTTGGAGGTGGTTCGCACAAAACTGGTGAATAGCTGCTGAGCTGCAGTTTTGGTACAAGAACTTCTTTGCTTAACTTGTAGCAGGGTGAAAATGGCAGTTCCATTCTTAGTTGAAGTGCATCTCAATAACGAAGAAAGGCAGCCCAATTATACTATGCGCATCATCTCATCCTGGTAGTATATTACTACATTCAAAATAGTATTCATGTAATAGAAGCTTTGTTCAGCAGAGAAAAAAGTTTGAAGAAATTCTGCAAATACTGGAAATTTCACTGTCGGTCAGCCTTTTGGCGTTCAGACAAATTCTTTTCTTCTACATCCTAGAACAAACAAACAGAATGCGCTAGGCACTAAAGTTGATCATCGATCTCAGTTGTACAAAAACTGGTTTTGACCTGGCGGCTGCAGCTATTGTGGACAGGCATAAAATATTCCAAAGGGTACTGACCCGTTAGTAAATGAATTCAAACGCGTTGCTATAATGTAGCCTCGTTTCAAAGCGGCCACGGGCAGATTTCAAGACAGTTCTGGAAACCACCGGTAGTGCACACATATATTATTTAACAACAAGAACTACGCGTTTCATTTGCTTGAAAAAGCTCAAAAATAGTAAAAGCGTGCAAATTTGTCATTTTTTATCCTTTGGCAATTTTGTGAGTATATAAATTATGAATGGGTTTCCTTTTCTCTCTCGCAGCGCTGGTTCTCTAGGGTCATTGGCCTATCAAATGCGCATTTTAGTTTAGACTTTAAATTCCGCCCCATGAAAAGAAAATTCAATAATTGAACATGGTCACCACATGAACTTCTTTTCGATTGCTGACCATGATTTTCATGGAAAGCAAGAACAGGCTGCGTGTTGAATATGCCAACGTAGGTTCCCACTAGGCCTTGCACCACCACCAATCACAAAACCGATACTCATAATATAATAAAGTTACAGCCCTTTGATTGAACCCACAAGAACTTATGCATCAACCTAATACTTCCCATGAACCATAACCAATCTCGCATACAAACTGCCCAGTTGCGTCTGCCTTTGTCGGTTGAAAGACAAGAGCGCGGTGGACATTTACGCAGATGTGATTAAGTTATCGATTTGTGTCATTATTACGGCGCAAAGGTTCATTTCATATTTTCTCGCCGAAATCGCTATATATATAAATGCAGCTGACAGTTTACATGAACAATACATCTTTGCAGTTACTTCGGGCTGAAGGCGCTCAACGTCCGAATACCATCACTTTTCGCCAAGCTCCTCACTCTTCTTCAGATCATTCAGTTCGTATTCGCAATCACTGTTGCTGGCCACGTTGTCAAGCTCATCAAGAACAACCAATTGACTACGACCACCTGCCCCGAAGGACGGTAAGACACATATGGGCCGAACTTGGGCGGTGGGGGACAAGAGCACTTGCGCCATGACGGGCAAGTGTCTAGGCACTTGAGCCTAGAGAACGGGCTCATTGCACCATTATGGCGCAAAACCCATGGCGCACTTGTCTTTCAGCCACAATTTGACGAAGTGTGCCAAATCGCTTTCGCATCACTGTTTTCTACGTACACATTTAAATATCGCCATTTCAGGTTAGAGCTATTGCCACTCGGTTTCTTCCTCGTGTTCACCATTCTATACCTGTTTTGTGACTACTTTGTTCGTGCGCACATACAAGGGCAGTCCCCGACGAAGCGCAGAGCACAAAGGATCCAGATCGGTGACGAAACGAAGGACGATATCGTGAAGAAGGAGCAGTAATCAGGATCATCTATCTAGTCACTAGAGTTGGCGGTTTGTGATTATATTGCGTCAGTGAAACATAATCAATTTCGCATATAAACTGCTCTAGCATTACTTGTCACCAGTAATTCTAAATCGGTAGTTAAGCGAATTTAGTCTAATCGGAGCAATTGTTTCTATGTTCGATAGACAGCTATTCCGAGTGGACTAGAAGATTGAGAAATGCACTTTAGTATCGATTTAGAAACCCGACGAGGTGCCCCAGCATGACATTTATTCGGTTTATTTGACATGTGTTCATCTTGATTTGTGATCGCTCTTCATAGCAGACATCTTCTGTAAGGGTGGACCACCCCTTTGCTCACTTTCTCAACTTTAGGCCTCTGAATTGGCTGAAAACTTGGTTTTTAGGGTAAATCGACTCCGTAGATCACGAATATGAGGTCCGTTTGACATGAAAAAAGGTGGGAGACAGATGTTGTGTAAGAGCCAGGCCCTCTCGCTGATAAGAATGGGTATGAGATGTTTGGAAGCACGGGTGTTTTGTCCCGGTCGGTCTGAGACTCACATGATGACACTACAGCGAATTTGAAATAGCAAAGATAAAAAGCAAAGGCAGTTTCATGTTTGCAAGAGTGGTTATTCCCGTCGCGAATATGTTTCAAGTACTAGTTGGGCCCAATGTTGCCTAACTTGCCAGATCGGACGGGTATGGGGAGGGAGTGCGCAAAACATGTCCCCAAAATGAGCAAAATCTCATCTGAGTAGCTCCAATGGGTCACCTCCGATTTGGCTCATTTTCACATATATGGGAGAATCGAGTACGTAGATTCCAAAATCGGTGCAATCTCCGCGAAACTGGTAGACAAAATTTTTCAGGACGGCCTTTTGAAAATTTTATGTGCCTAAAAATGAGCTTCAAAGTGAACATTCAGGTCTCATTTTGATATGTCTATGTGTCCTAGGGACTAGAATTCGAATGCCACATCAATTGTACATATCGGATTTTTTTCCAATTTTGGTCGATTTTTCGGATTTTTTCATGCCCTGAGGCAACGAAATTTTTTCATGTCAAACAGACCTCGTATTCGTGATCTACGGAGTCGATTTACCCTGAAACCAAGTTTTCTGCTAATTCAGAGACCTAAAGATGAGAAACTGTGCACAGGATATGCCTAGGAGGTCCAGTCTTACAGAAGATGTCTGATAGTAAGAATATTGTGTTTGAGCACATAAATTTTATGAAAATTGCTTTCGTATTATGCAGCCTACCCGAACTGTTACGTGAGGTTGCGAAGAAAGTCTTTGTGATGAAAAAAAACATCTTTTTAGAGAAGCTGCACATTTTCAAAGTATGTGTTTATGTATAGTAGGCAGGCGTGCTATTCTGATACAAATTGTGTCGGACTGCACGCATCTTCTTTCTGGAGTTATTAGGGTGATCCAAAAACAACGGAATTTTTTCGTATTTGGGAAACAATTAATAATAACTGCTGTAAAGAACATTTGAATCCACAGATACTCCCCATTAACAGCCTCCACTACTCTTGTAACCATTCCCCCAGAAGCCAGGGAAACGTGACTGAATCCACCGTGCAAGCGAATTCGTGATTTCTTTCAGCGTTGTAAATTTTCTTCCTTTGAAGAACGAAGCCATGTATCAGAACAAGTGGCAGTCGCGTGTGTTGATGTCTGGGGGTTACGGGGGAAGATAGACTATCTCGATTCCCAGCACATGCCGGTTGCACAGGGTCACCATATGTCGATGTATCTTACCGCTGTCTGCGAGGATTTTCATTCTTCCTTGTCTGGAGAATTTGATAGCGAATCTTTCGGGTCATCTCCTCTACACCTATGATGAACAACTCCATCGTCATTGTTTCCCCTCAGAAAGCAGACGATAGCCGAAGAATCAAAGGGAAGAAAACCAGATTTAGACGATGACTGTAGTTCCAAGGATGTCAATTTTGGCGACCGGTTGTATCGTGAATTTTTTTGATAGCCAGGGGATCTCTGATGGGTTTATAGTAAATTAGGCACTTATTCGTCGTTAACTGCGGCTCTTAGCGTAGCAAATTATTTAATTCAATATAGATGTTTGATTTAATGAAGCGTTTCGTGTCCCGAGCTTAACTGTATGGACGCGTAGCGAGCTAGTTGTTCTGGAAGGCAACGTAAGGATTGGTTCCTATCGTGCCGATTTATCGGAGGAAGTGATTGAAACACAGTCATCTAGGGAAGGGGAGAGCAACCCAAATCAGCTCGTCAGTTGTGAGCTCTCCAGGCATGCATGACCCTGAATGTCGTTGTCTGACACACCGACTACGGAAGTGGGTACAGATGAGAGCAGCGTGTATTCCTAGGGCAATACCTGTGCAATTCAGATAAATATTTACTTGTAAGATTTGCCAGTATGTGGGCAGATGAGAATTTACTACGCACAAGAACAACAGAAACGACGAACCACTCTTCAAAAATTCGAAACAAATTATATGGCCAAATTTGGCACGGGAATGTTTACGGACCCCTTTGAATAAAAAAGGGTGCATTACTACTTTTATCGCATGATGCGCAGGAAATGTGTTTCGCTAACATTTGCTAACTTCTTTCGAAATCGGAAATTTGCGGGTTGCCATTCGCGAATCGCTCTGGCAACGAACCAAATTACCTTAAAAAAAGGTCGTTATATGCATATGGTACTGCTATTTACTTGTGCCAAGGAACCTTGACGATCCTGGCGACGGAGAATAGTTGTACGTTTTGCTGTAAGAATTCGTTGCGACTCCTCCGAACATACCGCATAAAGCTTTTCTGAATCATTCAATGTGTAAGATATTGGGTTGATTAATAAGTCCTTTCACATTTTAGTTCCACCAAATCTCTTTCTCCACATGTCGATGCCCTATTCAGCCTATTCCTGCAACCACCATCACAAAGGGTAGCTTGGATGCATGACACGAAAAGAAAATCGCTGCATACTTCCCCCAAGGCATCCGAGGTTAGTTATGGTGGCTGCAGGTATTGATTGAAGAGGGCTGTTAGTTTAGTGGATCGTTTACCACATCAACATGGGTAAACGTTAGGTGAAAAAAATGCGAACAGACTTATTCACCAACCTAATACAAGAAAGAGCAAACCTGTATGACGGAGTGAAAATAATGGTTGTTAGTAGGTAAGCTATCGAATGGAGTGAGAGGGCAGCAAACGCAAGCCATATCCATTCTGCAATTGAATAATATAAGGCTTTTCACTCAAATAGCCATATTAAGAAAATCAATTATGATTCTCCATGCCGAAATAATTTTAATTATTTTGCCCATGCAGTTCAGAAAAAAAAACAATTGAATGATGATACAACACAATCTACCGTATATCTCCGTTTTCATCTTGATGCTGTAGGCGAGTATTAATATTGGAACGAGCACGCCGAGACTGAGAATACAAGTCTAAAATAAAAGTATTCAGTAGTAATTTAGGTAACGATCGATCGGTTATTAGACCAGGCAATGCAGATAACTTAGTCACCTGCGTTATGAGAGTTATAGTCATACGGCGATGATACTTTCGCGTTCGCAAACTCAACACAGATATCTTAAAGCTCAATGTTATTCTTTATAAGTTGACATTTATTTCATCCAGAGCGTTGAAAATTTGCAGAGAGATCAATGTCATCAACAGTATTGTAATTACGGACGCCTGTAAGTATTTTTTTTCTTTGTTAGAAAATATTGTGATGAAGTCACCTAAACGACGAGTATCAGGCCGGTGTGGATAAATTGTGCGCCGGCAGGGTCATATGCAATGAACGTATATCCCTTTTCCTCAGCCCACAGCATTCCGGGGTGCTCCTGTAAAACACATGCATTCTCAATAGTCGAACGATTTTATATTATATTTCACATCGTTAAAAAATATTACAGCGCAATAACATGTGAAAATCAGGATTAAATCCATGAATTGTTCGACAAATTAGATAAAAATGAAACCTCATTCAGGAATCTCATCCCTTCGTCGACGTTTGGGTATCCGGGCAACATTGTGAGTCCCGGAGAGAGATAATAAACAAATATGATGCATCGAACCAGCCAGATCTTCCTCTGTAATGGTCGTCTTTTCCTCATCAGAAGACATTACTAATAAGGTTTCTAAAGCGGTAGTAAAGTGGATTGGTCATCCTTCTAATCCGCTCAGAACGATTGTCTATCGATCGGAGAGACAACCGCTCCTCCGATATTAGACGAATGAGAAATGCACTGAACTACCGTTTTCGAACCCTCTATTTCTGAACAATACAATGATGAGGCATGATAGTATAGAGCAGATGCATTCTATGGGAAATATCCAGGCTTATACTCTTCATAGCTCAAATGTTCGTACTTCAACAGTTGGACCGGGACGAGTATTAATCCGAGGAGTGAAATTTCCATTGTCTATGTGATGGGGAGCAGTTGTCGATCTCATGAGTGGGACAACCACTCATTTTAAACGGAGGTTATACGAATGATACTTGCGCTAGAATCACCGATAGCGACAGTCTAGCGAATACCTGACTCCAGCGTCGCGAGGATGACCGCTTGATGCCGATATACGAAGCAATTGATAATCGCGCCGATCGTCGCACCGAACAGCAAAAACGTTATCACCTAAAGAACGGTTGAAGTTACACAATTCTGATAATTCTCTGGGGTGGATAAATGCTCACGATTTGTATATGCATATTCAATCCTGCCCTGCAAAGTAGGCCGTAGCAGTATCCAAGGAGCAGAGGATACAGCGGGAGTGGAGTGAACAATAAGTCGAAGTGCAAGTCGGTGGCAAGTATAAGAACCTAAACTTGTCTAATATGATTTCCGAATCTGTAGTAATATTTTTTCATTTCTCATTCGTCTCTTCTCTGCGAGGCGGTTCTCTATCGAAAGTAGACACAGCAGCCCTGCGGAGACAAGAATCATGAGAAAGGCACTTTCCTACCGATTTTGAAACCCTATTGTCTAGCAATCGGTAAGACATTGTGCAAAAACGGGTAATCCATTTCTTGGGGCATAAAGATGTCAGTTTGGCGACACATAACGGCATGAATAGGAAGTCGGTTTCCCTTCCCTATTCTTTCCCCTTGTCTTGGATATCCTACCCAAATTACGATTTTGGAATTTGATTGAATTTGCTACCTGTATGAGCAGTATGTACCACCGATAGCTGCTGCTCTTCTTGGGAGTCCGCCAGATGATGAGATACACGCCCAGCGCGTTGAGCGCAGTGGATAGGATGAATGCCACGTGGTAGCAGACCACCAGGAGACTCTCCAAATGCGTCGACACCGTGAAGTTCACCATCTACAATACAAATTCGCCGTATCATTACTCATGTCAACCAATTTGAAAGTCCGTTCATTCATTTTGCTGCTGAAACACCCGAGGAAAGCGAAATGAGGAAATAGCACGCCTATTAGAGCGAGCACGCAGGCAACGGTAGTTACCGGCTCGGAATATTGCGATTACTATTAGTATACATGAATTATATACGATGTTATCGACATTCCAGAAATAACGAATAACAGACATAGCGGTATAACGAAAACCCCATATATAAAACATGCCTATTCACGTTTAGTCTAGACTTTACTGAAAACATTATTTAAAATAGGCTGTCTACGTAAATCAAGAACCATATTTGCTCTGCTACCGCTATTGAGTAATATTTACCAAAGAAGGCAGTGCACAGATCGTCCATCGGAAGAAGTACCACTTCCATTGTACCACCGTCTGTCAATATCTTGTGCAAGGGGTTTGTGGCCTGTGACGGAACATCTTTGGTAAAATTGCCGACGAACAACGCCAGTATATTGTAGTTTATGAGCACAGCGATAAAGATCCCCTCCCCAAGAGGGGGATTCTCTGGGATTTCCCCGCTCTACGTCCTGTAGACGTATAGAGAACAGGGACGAGATTATACTCTTAGAAGAGCTCATTTAGACGCGTCGTCGTGATTTGTTTACCTCTCGTCGTTAATGGATTGCCCTTGTTTAGTTGTTCTAACACTTCGCAAAAATTAGACGGATCAGAAGTGCACTTTACAAGTAAAGAATTTACTACCGATTTATGCATAGATAATGTTTCACCCTGAAATGTGAAACGATGGACAAGCTCAAATTGACTAGCGATTCATGCTGGGATTGCAAAGTCATTCAATATGGAAAAACAATGCAAGGGGTTGAAACAATGAGTTGTCACGGTCGAGGTCGCCTCCAATCTGAGTTGCATATCGTTCTCTCTCTTTCCATTTTAGTGGGCATGTCTGCTTCCAATGCCATGCATGCCCAAAACGCCCCATTGTTTGTGGGAAAACAAAAGTAGAGTGGTCCATGTTCGCGAAAAACACTTTTAAAATCTCCGTAAAAACCGTGCGACGAAGGGCGTCCCTTCGGGAAGCCCAAAGCAATTTCGATATGCATGCAATTTCTCGGGCGTCTTTAAAGAAGGAGCAGGGGGAGTTTCCTCTCGGAGTTATCAATACTCTCCGTCTATTCATTCCTCCACGCTCCCTCACTTTTCACCTGTCGACTTATTTAAGTTCGCCTTTTTGGAAGGACCAATCCGTTACTATGCATCCCCATTAATTTATCAGTCAGAATATCAGTTTCCTATAAGTTATCAGGGTGAAACTTATCTTAAATATAGCGCCATGGCCAAACAAACAACGAAATGTGAGAGATATGTACCTGATGAAGAATTGTTTTATTTTGTGCACTACTTCATTCGGGATCCACGGTAGCGAGGAGGGAATGGCCAGGGCTTTGAAAACGGTAAATTTGCTGTAATTCTTCTACGTCGCGCGGTCGTCTATCATGGAGTGAGACAACAGCGTTCCGGAGAAGAATGACGACGAGTTCACCGTTTTAGAACCCCTAGCAAAGACCTACCTTCCTCTTGGTCATGAATTACACAGAGAGCTGCGGCTCACAATGAAGTAGCGAGATTGAATGGAAATGGCGCTGTTCTGACTTTGGTCCTCCCATCTCATCCACGGCGTAAGTGCGAAAGTGCAGTACTCAGGAACCGGGTTCACACAGAAAACATCCGATGTCTCTAGCCGACGGTGACAGGGACCTCACGAAGCATATGAAATTTTCTAATGAATGATTAAGTGTTGACGATCTCACGGAAATAAGAGATTGTACAGTCGTCACGCATGACTAAGAGAAGCGCATTCTGAAATACATACTTATAGCTGCGATGAAGTATAGCGCCTCAGATCGGCAGCGTCAAAACATGTACGGTCGTTGTTCTCAGATAGAAAATATTTATGGCGTTCACAGAGAAAACATTATTATCGCTTGAAAATATTTTGCATGCGTTTTGCCGTTCATTTTAAGACGCGGTATTTATAAGACCGGACCAAGAATAGCCACCTCTGTCACTACTTTGTCAAGTTATTTCGAACGTACTAAAATGTAGTGCGTTTTTATGCTTATCAGTACATAAGTTACTGGTAGAATGGAGAGGTCACACATACACCTAGTTTTTGATATAGAGCCATATGAACTTTTGAAAAACTCGATTTTCGCCCTTTTCATTAGAAAAATCATAACTTGGCCAATTCCTAAGTTTTTTCC